>JAUPMV010000065.1:0-281938 GCA_030848855.1 Branchinecta sandiegonensis | reverse complement strand
ACTTTCCACTATAGTCTATCCACTTTAGTCTTTCCACTTTAGTCTTTCCACTTTATTCTGTCCACTTCAGTGTGTACACTTTAGTCTTTCCACTGAGTCTTTCCACTTCAGTCTTTCCACTATAGTCTGTCCACTTTGGTCTTTCCACTATAGTCTCCACTTTATTCTGTCCACTATAGTCTTTCTC
Source organism: Branchinecta sandiegonensis (assembly GCA_030848855.1). Taxonomy (NCBI): domain Eukaryota; kingdom Metazoa; phylum Arthropoda; class Branchiopoda; order Anostraca; family Branchinectidae; genus Branchinecta; species Branchinecta sandiegonensis. Next base: position 281,751 of record JAUPMV010000065.1, on the reverse strand, counting down.
TGTCCACTATAGTCTCCACTTTATTCTGTCCACTACAGTCTTTCCACTTTCGTCTTTCCACTATTCTCTGTCCACTTTAGTCTTTCCACTATAGTCACCACTTTATTCTGTCCACTTCAGTCTTTCCACTATAGTCTGTCCACTTTAGTCTTTCCACTTTAGTCTTTCCACTATAGTCTCCACTTTATTCTGTCCACTAAAGTCTTTCCACTTTAGTCTTTCCAATACTCTCTGTCCACTTTAGTCTTTCCACTGTAGTCTTTCCACTATAGTCTCAACTTTATTCTGCTCACTACAGTCTTTCCACTATAGTCTTTCCACTATAGTCTGTCCACTTTAGTCTTTCCACTGTAGTTTTTCCACTTTAGTCTTTCCACTTTAGTCTGTCCACTTTAGTCTTTCCACTATAGTTGGTCCACTTTAGTCTTTCCACTATTCTCTGTCCACTTTAGTCTTTCCACTTTAGTCTTTCCACTATAGTATCCACTTTATTCTGTCTACCACAGTCTTTCCACTATAGTCTTTCCACTATAGTCTGTCCACTTTAGTCTTTCCACTTTAATCTTTCCACTTTAGTCTTTCCACCTTAGTCTTTCCACTTTATTCTGTCCACTTCAGTGTGTACACTTTAGTCTGTCCGCTGAGTCTTTCCACTTCAGTCTTTACACTATAGTCTGTCCACTTTAGTCTTTCCACTATAGTCTCCACTTTATTCTGTCCACTACAGTCTTTCCACTTTAGTCTTTCCAATATTCTCTGTCCACTTTAGTTTTTCCATTATAGTCTCCACTTTATTCTGTCCACTACAGTCTTTCCACTATAGTCTTTCCACCATAGTCTGTCCACTTTAGTACTTCCACTATAGTCTGTCCACTTTAGTCTTTCCACTATTCTCTGTCCACTTTAGTCTTTCCACTATAGTCTCCACTTTACTCAGTCCTATACAGTCTTTCCACTATAGTCTTTCCACTATAGTTTGTCCACTTTAGTCTTTCCACTTTAGTTTTTCCACTTTAGTCTGTCCACTTTAGTCTTTCCACTATAGTCTATCCACTTTAGTCTTTCCACTTTAGTCTTTCCACTTTATTGTGTCCACTTCAGTGTGTACACTTTAGTCTGTCCACTGAATCTTTCCACTTCAGTCTTTCCACTATAGTCTCCACTTTCTTCTGTCCACTACAGTCTTTCCAATTTAGTCTTTCCACTATTCTCTGTCCACTTTAGTCTATCCACTATAGTCTCCACGTTATTCTGTCCACTACAGTCTTTCCACTATAGTCTTTCGACTATAATCTGTCCACTTTAGTCTTTCCACTATTCTCTGTCCACTTTCTTCTTTCCACTATAGTCTCCACTTTATTCTGTCCACTACAGTCTTTCCACTATAGTCTTACCACTATAGTCTGTCCACTTTAGTCTTTCCACTATAGCCTCCACTTTATTCTGTCCACTACAGTCTTTCCACTATAGTCTTTCCACTATAGTCTCCACTTTATTCTGTCCACTACAGTCTTTACACTATAGTCTTTCCACTATAGTCTGTCCACTTTAGTCTTTCCACTATTCTCTGTCCACTTTAGTCTTTCCACTATACTCTCCACTTTATTCTGTCCACTACAGTCTTTCCACTATAGTCTTTCCACTATTCTTTGTCCACTTTAGTCTTTCCACTTTAGTCTTTCCACTATAGTCTCCACTTTATTCTGTCCACTACAGTCTTTCCACTATAGTCTTTCCACTATAGTCTGTCCACTTTAGTCTTTCCACTTTAATCTTTCCACTTTAGTCTGTCCACTTTAGTCTTTCCACTATAGTCTGTCCACTTTAGTCTTTCCACTTTGGTCTTTCCACTTTATTCTGTCCACTTCAGTGTGTACATTTTAGTCTGTCCACTGAGTCTTTCCACTTCAGTCTTTCCACTATAGTCTGTCCACTTTAGTCTTTCCACTTTAGTCTTTCCACTATAGTCTCCACTTTATTCTGTCCACTATAGTCTTTCCACTTTAGTCTTTCCAATACTCTCTGTCCACTTTAGTCTTTCCACTGTAGTCTTTCACTATAGTCTCCACTTTATTCTGCTTACTACAGTCTTTCCACTATAGTCTTTCCACTATAGTCTGTCCACTTTAGTCTTTCCACTTTAGTTTTTCCACTTTAGTCTTTCCACTATAGTCTGTCCACTTTAGTCTTTCCACTATTCTCTGTCCACTTTAGTCTTTCCACTATAGTCTCCACTTTATTCTGTCCACTGGAGTCTTTCCACTATAGTCTTTCCATTATAGTCTGTCCACTTTAGTCTTTCCTTTTTAGTTTTTCCACTTTAGTCTGTCCACTTTAGACTTTCCACTATAGTCTATCCACTTTAGTCTTTCCACTTTAGTCTTTCCACTTTATTCTGTCCACTTCAGTGTGTACACTTTAGTCTTTCCACTGAGTCTTTCCACTTCAGTCTTTCCACTATAGTCTGTCCACTTTGGTCTTTCCACTATAGTCTCCACTTTATTCTGTCCACTATAGTCTTTCTCTGTCCACTATAGTCTCCACTTTATTCTGTCCACTACAGTCTTTCCACTTTCGTCTTTCCACTATTCTCTGTCCACTTTAGTCTTTCCACTATAGTCACCACTTTATTCTGTCCACTTCAGTCTTTCCACTATAGTCTGTCCACTTTAGTCTTTCCACTTTAGTCTTTCCACTACAGTCTCCACTTTATTCTGTCCACTAAAGTCTTTCCACTTTAGTCTTTCCAATACTCTCTGTCCACTTTAGTCTTTCCACTTGAGTCTTTCCACTATAGTCTCCACTTTATTCTGTCCACTACAGTCTTTCCACTATAGTCCGTCCACATTAGTCTTTCCACTTTAGTTTTTCCACTTTAGTCTGTCCACTTTAGTCTTTCCACTATAGTCTGTCCACTTTAGTCTTTCCACTTTAGTCTTTCCACTATAGTCTCCACTTTATTCTGTCCTCTACAGTCTTTACACTATAGTCTTTCCACTATAGTCTGTCCACTTTAGTCTTTCCACTATTCTCTGTCCACTTTAGTCTTTCCACTATACTCTCAACTTTATTCTGTCCACTACAGTCTTTCCACTATAGTCTTTCCACTATTCTCTGTCCACTTTAGTCTTTCCACTTTAGTCTTTCCACTATAGTCTCCACTTTCTTCTGTCCACTACAGTCTTTCTACTATAGTCTTTCCACTATAGTATGTCCACTTTAGTCTTTCCACTTTAATCTTTCCACTTTAGTCTGTCCACTTTAGTCTTTCCACTATAGTCTGTCCACTTTAGTCTTTCCACTTTGGTCTTTCCACTTTATTCTGTCCACTTCAGTGTTTACATTTTAGTCTGTCCACTGAGTCTTTCCACTTCAGTCTTTCCACTATAGTCTGTCCACTTTAGTCTTTCCACTTTAGTCTTTCCACTATAGTCTCCACTTTATTCTGTCCACTATAGTCTTTCCACTTTAGTCTTTCCAATACTCTCTCTCCACTTTAGTCTTTCCACTGTAGTCTTTCCACTATAGTCTCCACTTTATTCTGCTCACTACAGTCTTTCCACTATAGTCTTTCCACTATAGTCTTTCCATTATAGTCTGTCCACTTTAGTCTTTCCTTTTTAGTTTTTCCACTTTAGTCTGTCCACTTTAGACTTTCCACTATAGTCTATCCACTTTAGTCTTTCCACTTTAGTCTTTCCACTTTATTCTGTCCACTTCAGTGTGTACACTTTAGTCTTTCCACTGAGTCTTTCCACTTCAGTCTTTCCACTATAGTCTGTCCACTTTGGTCTTTCCACTATAGTCTCCACTTTATTCTGTCCACTATAGTCTTTCTCTGTCCACTATAGTCTCCACTTTATTCTGTCCACTACAGTCTTTCCACTTTCGTCTTTCCACTATTCTCTGTCCACTTTAGTCTTTCCACTATAGTCACCACTTTATTCTGTCCACTTCAGTCTTTCCACTATAGTCTGTCCACTTTAGTCTTTCCACTTTAGTCTTTCCACTATAGTCTCCACTTTATTCTGTCCACTAAAGTCTTTCCACTTTAGTCTTTCCAATACTCTCTGTCCACTTTAGTCTTTCCACTGTAGTCTTTCCACTATAGTCTCAACTTTATTCTGCTCACTACAGTCTTTCCACTATAGTCTTTCCACTATAGTCTGTCCACTTTAGTCTTTCCACTGTAGTTTTTCCACTTTAGTCTTTACACTTTAGTCTGTCCACTTTAGTCTTTCCACTATAGTTGGTCCACTTTAGTCTTTCCACTATTCTCTGTCCACTTTAGTCTTTCCACTTTAGTCTTTCCACTATAGTATCCACTTTATTCTTTCCACCACAGTCTTTCCACTATAGTCTTTCCACTTTAGTCTGTCCACTTTAGTCTTTCCACTTTAATCTTTCCACTTTAGTCTTTCCACCTTAGTCTTTCCACTTTATTCTGTCCACTTCAGTGTGTACACTTTAGTCTGTCCGCTGAGTCTTTCCACTTCAGTCTTTACACTATAGTCTGTCCACTTTAGTCTTTCCACTATAGTCTCCACTTTATTCTGTCCACTACAGTCTTTCCACTTTAGTCTTTCCAATACTCTCTGTCCACTTTAGTTTTTCCATTATAGTCTCCACTTTATTCTGTCCACTACAGTCTTTCCACTATAGTCTTTCCACCATAGTCTGTCCACTTTAGTAATTCCACTATAGTCTGTCCACTTTAGTCTTTCCACTATTCTCTGTCCACTTTAGTCTTTCCACTATAGTCTCCACTTTACTCAGTCCTATACAGTCTTTCCACTATAGTCTTTCCACTATAGTTTGTCCACTTTAGTCTTTCCACTTTAGTTTTTCCACTTTAGTCTGTCCACTTTAGTCTTTCCACTATAGTATATCCACTTTAGTCTTTCCACTTTAGTCTTTCCACTTTATTGTGTCCACTTCAGTGTGTACACTTTAGTCTGTCCACTGAGTCTTCCACTTCAGTCTTTCCACTATAGTCTCCACTTTCTTCTGTCCACTACAGTCTTTCCAATTTAGTCTTTCCACTATTCTCTGTCCACTTTAGTCTATCCACTATAGTCTCCACGTTATTCTGTCCACTACAGTCTTTCCACTATAGTCTTTCGACTATAATCTGTCCACTTTAGTCTTTCCACTATTCTCTGTCCACTTTATTCTTTCCACTATAGTCTCCACTTTATTCTGTCCACTACAGTCTTTCCACTATAGTCTTACCACTATAGTCTGTCCACTTTAGTCTTTCCACTATAGCCTCCACTTTATTCTGTCCACTACAGTCTTTCCACTATAGTCTTTCCACTATAGTCTCCACTTTATTCTGTCCACTACAGTCTTTACACTATAGTCTTTCCACTATAGTCTGTCCACTTTAGTCTTTCCACTATTCTCTGTCCACTTTAGTCTTTCCACTATACTCTCCACTTTATTCTGTCCACTACAGTCTTTCCACTATAGTCTTTCCACTATTCTTTGTCCACTTTAGTCTTTCCACTTTAGTCTTTCCACTATAGTCTCCGCTTTATTCTGTCCACTACAGTCTTTCCACTATAGTCTTTCCACTATAGTCTGTCCACTTTAGTCTTTCCACTTTAATCTTTCCACTTTAGTCTGTCCACTTTAGTCTTTCCACTATAGTCTGTCCACTTTAGTCTTTCCACTTTGGTCTTTCCACTTTATTCTGTCCACTTCAGTGTGTACATTTTAGTCTGTCCACTGAGTCTTTCCACTTCAGTCTTTCCACTATAGTCTGTCCACTTTAGTCTTTCCAATTTAGTCTTTCCACTATAGTCTCCACTTTATTCTGTCCACTATAGTCTTTCCACTTTAGTCTTTTCAATACTCTCTGTCCACTTTAGTCTTTCCACTGTAGTCTTTCCACTATAGTCTCCACTTTATTCTGCTTACTACAGTCTTTCCACTATAGTCTTTCCACTATAGTCTGTCCACTTTAGTCTTTCCACTTTAGTTTTTCCACTTTAGTCTTTCCACTATAGTCTGTCCACTTTAGTCTTTCCACTATTCTCTGTCCACTTTAGTCTTTCCACTATAGTCTCCACTTTATTCTGTCCACTGGAGTCTTTCCACTATAGTCTTTCCATTATAGTCTGTCCACTTTAGTCTTTCCTTTTTAGTTTTTCCACTTTAGTCTGTCCACTTTAGACTTTCCACTATAGTCTATCCACTTTAGTCTTTCCACTTTAGTCTTTCCACTTTATTCTGTCCACTTCAGTGTGTACACTTTAGTCTTTCCACTGAGTCTTTCCACTTCAGTCTTTCCACTATAGTCTGTCCACTTTGGTCTTTCCACTATAGTCTCCACTTTATTCTGTCCACTATAGTCTTTCTCTGTCCACTATAGTCTCCACTTTATTCTGTCCACTACAGTCTTTCCACTTTCGTCTTTCCACTATTCTCTGTCCACTTTAGTCTTTCCACTATAGTCACCACTTTATTCTGTCCACTTCAGTCTTTCCACTATAGTCTGTCCACTTTAGTCTTTCCACTTTAGTCTTTCCACTATAGTCTCCACTTTATTCTGTCCACTAAAGTCTTTCCACTTTAGTCTTTCCAATACTCTCTGTCCACTTTAGTCTTTCCACTGTAGTCTTTCCACTATAGTCTCAACTTTATTCTGCTCACTACAGTCTTTCCACTATAGTCTTTCCACTATAGTCTGTCCACTTTAGTCTTTCCACTGTAGTTTTTCCACTTTAGTCTTTCCACTTTAGTCTGTCCACTTTAGTCTTTCCACTATAGTTGGTCCACTTTAGTCTTTCCACTATTCTCTGTCCACTTTAGTCTTTCCACTTTAGTCTTTCCACTATAGTATCCACTTTATTCTGTCCACCACAGTCTTTCCACTATAGTCTTTCCACTATAGTCTGTCCACTTTAGTCTTTCCACTTTAATCTTTCCACTTTAGTCTTTCCACCTTAGTCTTTCCACTTTATTCTGTCCACTTCAGTGTGTACACTTTAGTCTGTCCGCTGAGTCTTTCCACTTCAGTCTTTACACTATAGTCTGTCCACTTTAGTCTTTCCACTATAGTCTCCACTTTATTCTGTCCACTACAGTCTTTCCACTTTAGTCTTTCCAATATTCTCTGTCCACTTTAGTTTTTCCATTATAGTCTCCACTTTATTCTGTCCACTACAGTCTTTCCACTATAGTCTTTCCACCATAGTCTGTCCACTTTAGTACTTCCACTATAGTCTGTCCACTTTAGTCTTTCCACTATTCTCTGTCCACTTTAGTCTTTCCACTATAGTCTCCACTTTACTCAGTCCTATACAGTCTTTCCACTATAGTCTTTCCACTATAGTTTGTCCACTTTAGTCTTTCCACTTTAGTTTTTCCACTTTAGTCTGTCCACTTTAGTCTTTCCACTATAGTCTATCCACTTTAGTCTTTCCACTTTAGTCTTTCCACTTTATTGTGTCCACTTCAGTGTGTACACTTTAGTCTGTCCACTGAATCTTTCCACTTCAGTCTTTCCACTATAGTCTCCACTTTCTTCTGTCCACTACAGTCTTTCCAATTTAGTCTTTCCACTATTCTCTGTCCACTTTAGTCTATCCACTATAGTCTCCACGTTATTCTGTCCACTACAGTCTTTCCACTATAGTCTTTCGACTATAATCTGTCCACTTTAGTCTTTCCACTATTCTCTGTCCACTTTCTTCTTTCCACTATAGTCTCCACTTTATTCTGTCCACTACAGTCTTTCCACTATAGTCTTACCACTATAGTCTGTCCACTTTAGTCTTTCCACTATAGCCTCCACTTTATTCTGTCCACTACAGTCTTTCCACTATAGTCTTTCCACTATAGTCTCCACTTTATTCTGTCCACTACAGTCTTTACACTATAGTCTTTCCACTATAGTCTGTCCACTTTAGTCTTTCCACTATTCTCTGTCCACTTTAGTCTTTCCACTATACTCTCCACTTTATTCTGTCCACTACAGTCTTTCCACTATAGTCTTTCCACTATTCTTTGTCCACTTTAGTCTTTCCACTTTAGTCTTTCCACTATAGTCTCCACTTTATTCTGTCCACTACAGTCTTTCCACTATAGTCTTTCCACTATAGTCTGTCCACTTTAGTCTTTCCACTTTAATCTTTCCACTTTAGTCTGTCCACTTTAGTCTTTCCACTATAGTCTGTCCACTTTAGTCTTTCCACTTTGGTCTTTCCACTTTATTCTGTCCACTTCAGTGTGTACATTTTAGTCTGTCCACTGAGTCTTTCCACTTCAGTCTTTCCACTATAGTCTGTCAACTTTAGTCTTTCCACTTTAGTCTTTCCACTATAGTCTCCACTTTATTCTGTCCACTATAGTCTTTCCACTTTAGTCTTTCCAATACTCTCTGTCCACTTTAGTCTTTCCACTGTAGTCTTTCACTATAGTCTCCACTTTATTCTGCTTACTACAGTCTTTCCACTATAGTCTTTCCACTATAGTCTGTCCACTTTAGTCTTTCCACTTTAGTTTTTCCACTTTAGTCTTTCCACTATAGTCTGTCCACTTTAGTCTTTCCACTATTCTCTGTCCACTTTAGTCTTTCCACTATAGTCTCCACTTTATTCTGTCCACTGGAGTCTTTCCACTATAGTCTTTCCATTATAGTCTGTCCACTTTAGTCTTTCCTTTTTAGTTTTTCCACTTTAGTCTGTCCACTTTAGACTTTCCACTATAGTCTATCCACTTTAGTCTTTCCACTTTAGTCTTTCCACTTTATTCTGTCCACTTCAGTGTGTACACTTTAGTCTTTCCACTGAGTCTTTCCACTTCAGTCTTTCCACTATAGTCTGTCCACTTTGGTCTTTCCACTATAGTCTCCACTTTATTCTGTCCACTATAGTCTTTCTCTGTCCACTATAGTCTCCACTTTATTCTGTCCACTACAGTCTTTCCACTTTCGTCTTTCCACTATTCTCTGTCCACTTTAGTCTTTCCACTATAGTCACCACTTTATTCTGTCCACTTCAGTCTTTCCACTATAGTCTGTCCACTTTAGTCTTTCCACTTTAGTCTTTCCACTACAGTCTCCACTTTATTCTGTCCACTAAAGTCTTTCCACTTTAGTCTTTCCAATACTCTCTGTCCACTTTAGTCTTTCCACTTTAGTCTTTCCACTATAGTCTCCACTTTATTCTGCTCACTACAGTCTTTCCACCATAGTCTTTCCACTATAGTCTGTCCACTTTAGTCTTTCCACTGTAGTTTTTCCACTTTAGTCTTTCCACTTTAGTCGGTCCACTTTAGTCTTTCCACTATAGTTTGTCCACTTTAGTCTTTCCACTATTCTCTGTCCACTTTAGTCTTTCCACTTTAGTCTTTCCACTATAGTATCCACTTTATTCTGTCCACCACAGTCTTTCCACTATAGTCTTTCCACTATAGTCTGTCCACTTTAGTCTTTCCACTTTAATCTTTCCAATACTCTCTGTCCACTTTAGTTTTTCCATAATAGTCTCCACTTTATTCTGTCCACTACAGTCTTTCCACTATAGTCTTTCCACCATAGTCTGTCCACTTTAGTACTTCCACTATAGTCTGTCCACTTTAGTCTTTCCACTATTCTCTGTCCACTTTAGTCTTTCCACTATAGTCTCCACTTTACTCAGTCCTATACAGTCTTTCCACTATAGTCTTTCCACTATAGTTTGTCCACTTTAGTCTTTCCACTTTAGTTTTTCCACTTTAGTCTGTCCACTTTAGTCTTTCCACTATAGTCTATCCACTTTAGTCTTTCCACTTTAGTCTTTCCACTTTATTGTGTCCACTTCAGTGTGTATACTTTAGTCTGTCCACTGAGTCTTTCCACTTCAGTCTTTCCACTATAGTCTCCACTTTCTTCTGTCCACTACAGTCTTTCCAATTTAGTCTTTCCACTATTCTCTGTCCACTTTAGTCTATCCACTATAGTGTCCACGTTATTCTGTCCACTACAGTCTTTCCACTATAGTCTCCACTTTACTCAGTCCTATACAGTCTTTCCACTATAGTCTTTCCACTATAGTTTGTCCACTTTAGTCTTTCCACTTTAGTTTTTCCACTTTAGTCTGTCCACTTTAGTCTTTCCACTATAGTCTATCCACTTTAGTCTTTCCACTTTAGTCTTTCCACTTTATTGTGTCCACTTCAGTGTGTACACTTTAGTCTGTCCACTGAGTCTTTCCACTTCAGTCTTTCCACTATAGTCTCCACTTTCTTCTGTCCACTACAGTCTTTCCAATTTAGTCTTTCCACTATTCTCTGTCCACTTTAGTCTATCCACTATAGTCTCCACGTTATTCTGTCCACTACAGTCTTTCCACTATAGTCTTTCGACTATAATCTGTCCACTTTAGTCTTTCCACTATTCTCTGTCCACTTTATTCTTTCCACTATAGTCTCCACTTTATTCTGTCCACTACAGTCTTTCCACTATAGTCTTACCACTATAGTCTGTCCACTTTAGTCTTTCCACTATAGCCTCCACTTTATTCTGTCCACTACAGTCTTTCCACTATAGTCTTTCCACTCTAGTCTCCACTTTATTCTGTCCACTACAGTCTTTACACTATAGTCTTTCCACTATAGTCTGTCCACTTTAGTCTTTCCACTATTCTCTGTCCACTTTAGTCTTTCCACTATACTCTCCACTTTATTCTGTCCACTACAGTCTTTCCACTATAGTCTTTCCACTATTCTTTGTCCACTTTAGTCTTTCCACTTTAGTCTTTCCACTATAGTCTCCACTTTCTTCTGTCCACTACAGTCTTTCCACTATAGTCTTTCCACTATAGTCTGTCCACTTTAGTCTTTCCACTTTAATCTTTCCACTTTAGTCTGTCCACTTTAGTCTTTCCACTATAGTCTGTCCACTTTAGTCTTTCCACTTTGGTCTTTCCACTTTCTTCTGTCCACTTCAGTGTGTACATTTTAGTCTGTCCACTGAGTCTTTCCACTTCAGTCTTTCCACTATAGTCTGTCCACTTTAGTCTTTCCACTTTAGTCTTTCCACTATAGTCTCCACTTTATTCTGTCCACTATAGTCTTTCCACTTTAGTCTTTCCAATACTCTCTGTCCACTTTAGTCTTTCCACTCTAGTCTTTCCACTATAGTCTCCACTTTATTCTGCTTACTACAGTCTTTCCACTATAGTCTTTCCACTATAGTCTGTCCACTTTAGTCTTTCAACTTTAGTTTTTCCACTTTAGTCTTTCCACTATAGTCTGTCCACTTTAGTCTTTCCACTATTCTCTGTCCACTTTAGTCTTTCCACTATAGTCTCCACTTTATTCTGTCCACTGGAGTCTTTCCACTATAGTCTTTCCATTATAGTCTGTCCACTTTAGTCTTTCCTTTTTAGTTTTTCCACTTTATTCTGTCCACTTCAGTGTGTACACTTTAGTCTTTCCACTGAGTCTTTCCACTTCAGTCTTTCCACTATAGTCTGTCCACTTTGGTCTTTCCACTATAGTCTCCACTTTATTCTGTCCACTATAGTCTTTCTCTGTCCACTATAGTCTCCACTTTATTCTGTCCACTACAGTCTTTCCACTTTCGTCTTTCCACTATTCTCTGTCCACTTTAGTCTTTCCACTATAGTCACCACTTTATTCTGTCCACTTCAGTCTTTCCACTATAGTCTGTCCACTTTAGTCTTTCCACTTTAGTCTTTCCACTATAGTCTCCACTTTATTCTGTCCACTAAAGTCTTTCCACTTTAGTCTTTCCAATACTCTCTGTCCACTTTAGTCTTTCCACTTTAGTCTTTCCACTATAGTCTCCACTTTATTCTGCTCACTACAGTCTTTCCACTATAGTCTTTCCACTATAGTCTGTCCACTTTAGTCTTTCCACTGTAGTTTTTCCACTTTAGTCTTTCCACTTTAGTCGGTCCACTTTAGTCTTTCCACTATAGTTTGTCCACTTTAGTCTTTCCACTATTCTCTGTCCACTTTAGTCTTTCCACTTTAGTCTTTCCACTATAGTATCCACTTTATTCTGTCCACCACAGTCTTTCCACTATAGTCTTTCCACTATAGTCTGTCCACTTTAGTCTTTCCACTTTAATCTTTCCAATACTCTCTGTCCACTTTAGTTTTTCCATTATAGTCTCCACTTTATTCTGTCCACTACAGTCTTTCCACTATAGTCTTTCCACCATAGTCTGTCCACTTTAGTACTTCCACTATAGTCTGTCCACTTTAGTCTTTCCACTATTCTCTGTCCACTTTAGTCTTTCCACTATAGTCTCCACTTTACTCAGTCCTATACAGTCTTTCCACTATAGTCTTTCCACTATAGTTTGTCCACTTTAGTCTTTCCACTTTAGTTTTTCCACTTTAGTCTGTCCACTTTAGTCTTTCCACTATAGTCTATCCACTTTAGTCTTTCCACTTTAGTCTTTCCACTTTATTGTGTCCACTTCAGTGTGTACACTTTAGTCTGTCCACTGAGTCTTTCCACTTCAGTCTTTCCACTATAGTCTCCACTTTCTTCTGTCCACTACAGTCTTTCCAATTTAGTCTTTCCACTATTCTCTGTCCACTTTAGTCTATCCACTATAGTGTCCACGTTATTCTGTCCACTACAGTCTTTCCACTATAGTCTTTCCACTATAATCGGTCCACTTTAGTCTTTCCACTATTCTCTGTCCACTTTATTCTTTCCACTATAGTCTCCACTTTATTCTGTCCACTACAGTCTTTCCACTATAGTCTTACCACTATAGTCTGTCCACTTTAGTCTTTCCACTATAGTCTCCACTTTATTCTGTCCACTACAGTCTTTCCACTATAGTCTGTCCACTTTAGTCTTTCCACTTTAATCTTTCCACTTTAGTCTGTCCACTTTAGTCTTTCCACTATAGTCTGTCCACTTTAGTCTTTCCACTTTGGTCTTTCCACTTTATTCTGTCCACTTCAGTGTGTACATTTTAGTCTGTCCACTGAGTCTTTCCACTTCAGTCTTTCCACTATAGTCTGTCCACTTTAGTCTTTCCACTTTAGTCTTTCCACTATAGTCTCCACTTTATTCTGTCCACTATAGTCTTTCCACTTTAGTCTTTCCAATACTCTCTGTCCACTTTAGTCTTTCCACTGTAGTCTGTCCACTATAGTCTCAACTTTATTCTGCTCACTACAGTCTTTCCACTATAGCCTTTCCACTATAGTCTGTCCACTTTAGTCTTTCCACTTTAGTTTTTCCACTTTAGTCTTTCCACTATAGTCTGTCCACTTTAGTCTTTCCACTATTCTCTGTCCACTTTAGTCTTTCCACTATAGTCTCCACTTTATTCTGTCCGCTGGAGTCTTTCCACTATAGTCTTTCCATTATAGTCTGTCCACTTTAGTCTTTCCTTTTTAGTTTTTCCACTTTAGTCTGTCCACTTTAGACTTTCCACTATAGTCTATCCACTTTAGTCTTTCCACTTTAGTCTTTCCACTTTATTCTGTCCACTTCAGTGTGTACACTTTAGTCTTTCCACTGAGTCTTTCCACTTCAGTCTTTCCACTATAGTCTATCCACTTTGGTCTTTCCACTATAGTCTCCACTTTATTCTGTCCACTATAGTCTTTCTCTGTCCACTATAGTCTCCACTTTATTCTGTCCACTACAGTCTTTCCACTTTCGTCGTTCCACTATTCTCTGTCCACTTTAGTCTTTCCACTATAGTCACCACTTTATTCTGTCCACTTCAGTCTTTCCACTATAGTCTGTCCACTTTAGTCTTTCCACTTTAGTCTTTCCACTATAGTCTCCACTTTATTCTGTCCACTAAAGTCTTTCCACTTTAGTCTTTCCAATACTCTCTGTCCACTTTAGTCTTTCCACTTTAGTCTTTCCACTATAGTCTCCACTTCATTCTGCTCACTACAGTCTTTCCACTATAGTCTTTCCACTATAGTCTGTCCACTTTAGTCTTTCCACTGTAGTTTTTCCACTTTAGTCTTTCCACTTTAGTCTGTCCACTTTAGTGTTTCAACTATAGTTTGTCCACTTTAGTCTTTCCACTATTCTCTGTCCACTTTAGTCTTTTCACTTTAGTCTTTCCACTATAGTATCCACTTTATTCTGTCCACCACAGTCTTTCCACTATAGTCTTTCCACTATAGTCTGTCCACTTTAGTCTTTCCACTTTAATCTTTCCACTTTAGTCTTTCCACCTTAGTCTTTCCACTTTATTCTGTCCACTTCAGTGTGTACACTTTAGTCTGTCCGCTGAGTCTTTCCACTTCAGTCTTTACACTATAGTCTGTCCACTTTAGTCTTTCCACTATAGTCTCCACTTTATTCTGTCCACTACAATCAATCAATCAATTTATTTAATTCGTGATATTACACATCACATAATAAGATTACACTAACACATGAATTTTCTTACTAAATATATACAATCATTTTAACCATTCGGTGGCTCGGGGCAATAGCAAAGTCGACGGAAAAGTCGGTAAAAAAGTCCAGAACGGCATTCTGCATTCTCACGAATTGCATTTAAAAGTGGATTATCGGAAACTTCTAACCTTGCAACAAAACTAACTATCGCTTTCCGCCTCATAACATCAAAAGATTCAGTTAGATTTTCTAAAAACATTTGACTAGCAGAGTAACGTCGATTATATGAAAGGAGATGACGGAACGCATTGTTAAAACAAACTTTTAGTTTACGCATCGTCGTCTCAAGATAGTTATCAAAAAGTGGGAGAAAGTATAGTTGTGTGCAATACGTCTTAAATAAAAGAATTCTAACCGACACAGTACAAAATTTAAAATTACGAATTAAGTGGTTCGCACGCGCGCAAAGGCCCCGATACTGACTCGAAACTGCTGAATCGTCATACAGGTCATCATTTAAAATAACCTAAGTACTTCACTTTATGCACTCTCTTTAAAACAAAATCACCAAGTCGAATAGCCGGAAATATCAGGGATTTAAAATGTTTCGGGATAAAAATCATGTAATTGCACTTCGCAGAATTGAAAATAATGTCATGCGTCGCTGCATAATTTGCGCAAATCTTCAACAGGAGATTTAATGCGTTCGCCGACGGCGCCATTAGAACCATGTCGTCAGCGTAAGCGATCGAGTTCAAAAACACACCAGAGATGTTACAGCCTACACGGCTCTCCATTAATTGTTTACAAAGGTCATCTATAAAAACATTAAATAAAAGAGGAGAAATTATTCCCCCTCGTTTAATTCCGTTAGCAGCATGAAAAAGAGCGGACAGTTTTTACCCCCACTTCACACGAAACTCCTGTTGAACATACCATTTTGAAAGAAAATCAACCAGCAGCTTTGGCATACCCCTTGTTCGTAACTTTTCAAACAACAATTCGTGGTTAACACGGTCAAAAGCTTTTCGTATATCTAAAAAACAAGTGAAAACAGGACTTCCAAGACCCAGATAATAGCACACAGTTTGCTTAAATGAAAAAAAAACAAAAATCGGTGCCATGCTTCTGTTTAAAACCAAACTGATTAAAAGATGTCTTTAAAAAATCAATAGAATGTTTCAACAACAAATGCTCTAGCAGCTTCGAAAAAACTGTTGTAATAGCAATGGGGCGGTAATTATCTATACTTGTGAGGTCCCCGCACTTGTTCTTTAACAGAGGTATGATCGTAACCTTCATCAGGTCTGGCGAAAGACAACTGTGAGCGAATGCGCAGGTGAAGTAAACTGAAAGTAAAGCACACAGGCGCTGCCGGTTAGTATACTTCACATGCTCGGCAGACAGACCGTCATCGCCTGCTGCTTTGTTCGCTTTCAGTTCTTTCGTAATCACTTCATCAATTTCGTTACTCGTAAAACTAATTCTATTAACTTCGCAATCGCAGTCATTAGCACAACTAGACGAATGCGAATCACTGGGGACTGAATTGAGCAAGTCACTGAAGTGGGAACGCCATCTTACCACTATGTTGGACTCTCCAACCTGTCCATCCAAAGTGGACGCTAGCGCATTCGGGACACTATTGACGGTTCGAAAAGTCGACCACAGATTCTTACGATCACCAAGGTAAGCTTCAGCCATCTTGTCCGCGATGTGCTTCTGCCGAGAAGATTTACACCGTTGCAAAGCAGACCGAAATTCTTTGCGTTTCACTAGCATACTGCTGTATAAACTGCCGATTCTTGGTTTACCAGCTTCTCGCCACGTAAGGTAAGTGGAACGTTATTCAGCGTGCACTAACTTTACTTCAGAATTCCATCCCGGGACAGTTTTGTACGCTCTATTTGACGCCACAGAATTGCAAGAGCCTTCCGCAGCAATAGAGAGTGACGACACAATTTGATCATATAGGCTATTTACCTGGAACCGATGACTTGCACTGCTGCAGTGAACATCCTGGCACTCAACTGCATCCTGGGGAATACTGATATCAGATAGTAACCTTTCTGATAGAGAGTGATATGCCTGCCTCACAGACATGTCACTCCACTTAGGGGCTGACCTCTTCTGTCGTGGTACCTCACAAACTTGCACGGTGCTCGAAACTCCTTCAGTTACGTCTAGGACGAGCTCAACGGGATGGTGGTCAGAAGCTAGCACGTCATAGCGAACATGAATGCTACGAGTCTTTTCAGCCACCGCTGAAGTCATAAGACAGTGATCAACCCACGACGTACTCTGGACTGAATTAAAGTATGTGTAGCTGTGGCTCGGTAGCAAATCCAAGTCGTAAAGTTTTAGACCAGAATCACGACAGAAGTCCCGCAGCTCACTTCCAAAATTGTTTGTCTGAGAAGCATTGAAATCACCAAGGGCGAGAACGTAGCTGCTCTCGAAAGTTTAACAACATTCCCATATCAGTCCCAGATAGGCAGAGAACTCCTCAAAATTATCAGCGTTACACACTGGCATGTAAATGTTAATTATGAGGTATTTTTGTTCCCCGGCATCAAATGCAAGTGCTTGAATTCGGCTATCATCAAAGTCAACTATCTTGCAGTTAACACCAAACTTCTTTCTCCATAAAATAGCGGTTCCGCCGTGAGGGCGCCCTACAAGGATCGAGTCAGACGTATCGAAAGCGTAAGTGCCGGTGGCATAAAACTCACTATGCAATGCCGACAGAAAAGCTAGGTCCGATTTTGACAGCCATGTTTCTTGGAGAAGTAGAACATCAGAATTATCGCACAAACTTCTTACGGCAGATGAAGAAGTCTTAATGACTACAGTCATTGCGTGTTTGTGCGAATTATCGCACAAACTTCTTACGGCAGATGAAGAAGTCTTAAAAACTACAGTCTTTCCACTTTAGTCTTTCCAATACTATCTGTCCACTTTAGTTTTTCCATTATAGTCTCCACTTTATTCTGTCCACTACAGTCTTTCCACTATAGTCTTTCCACTATAGTCTGTCTACTTTCGTATTTCCACTATAGTCTGTCCACTTTAGTCTTTCCACTATTCTCTGTCCACTTTAGTCTTTCCACTATAGTCTCCACTTTACTCAGTCCTATACAGTCTTTCCACTATAGTCTTTCCACTATAGTTTGTCCACTTTAGTCTTTCCACTTTAGTTTTTCCACTTTAGTCTGTCCACTTTAGTCTTTCCACTATAGTCTATCCACTTTAGTCTTTCCACTTTAGTCTTTCCACTTTATTGTGTCCACTTCAGTGTGTACACTTTAGTCTGTCCACTGAGTCTTTCCACTTCAGTCTTTCCACTATAGTCTCCACTTTATTCTGTCCACTTCAGTGTGTACACTTTAGTCTGTCCGCTGAGTCTTTCCACTTCAGTCTTTACACTATAGTCTGTCCACTTTAGTCTTTCCACTATAGTCTCCACTTTATTCTGTCCACTACAGTCTTTCCACTTTAGTCTTTCCAATACTCTCTGTCCACTTTAGTTTTTCCATTATAGTCTCCTCTTTATTCTGTCCACTACAGTCTTTCCACTATAGTCTTTCCACCATAGTCTGTCCACTTTAGTACTTCCACTATAGTCTGTCCACTTTAGTCTTTCCACTATTCTCTGTCCACTTTAGTCTTTCCACTATAGTCTCCACTTTACTCAGTCCTATACAGTCTTTCCACTATTGTCTTTCCACTATAGTTTGTCCACTTTAGTCTTTCCACTTTAGTTTTTCCACTTTAGTCTGTCCACTTTAGTCTTTCCACTATAGTCTATCCACTTTAGTCTTTCCGCTTTAGTCTTTCCACTTTATTGTGTCCACTTCAGTGTGTACACTTTAGTCTGTCCACTGAGTCTTTCCACTTCAGTCTTTCCACTATAGTCTCCACTTTCTTCTGTCCACTACAGTCTTTCCAATTTATTTTTTCCACTATTCTCTGTCCACTTTAGTCTATCCACTATAGTCTCCACGTTATTCTGTCCACTACAGTCTTTCCACTATAGTCTTTCCACTATAATCTGTCCACTTTAGTCTTTCCACTATTCTCTGTCCACTTTATTCTTTCCACTATAGTCTCCACTTTATTCTGTCCACTACAGTCTTTCCAATATAGTCTTACCACTATAGTCTCCACTTTATTCTGTCCACTACAGTCTTTCCACTATAGTCTGTCCACTTTAGTCTTTCCACTTTAATCTTTCCACTTTAGTCTGTCCACTTTAGTCTTTCCACTATAGTCTGTCCACTTTAGTCTTTCCACTTTGGTCTTTCCACTTTATTCTGTCCACTTCAGTGTGTACATTTTAGTCTGTCCACTGAGTCTTTCCACTTCAGTCTTTCCACTATAGTCTGTCCACTTTAGTCTTTCCACTTTAGTCTTTCCACTATAGTCTCCACTTTATTCTGTCCACTATAGTCTTTCCACTTTAGTCTTTCCAATACTCTCTGTCCACTTTAGTCTTTCCACTGTAGTCTTTCCACTATAGTCTCAACTTTATTCTGCTCACTACAGTCTTTCCACTATAGTCTTTCCACTATAGTCTGTCCACTTTAGTCTTTCCACTTTAGTTTTTCCACTTTAGTCTTTCCACTATAGTCTGTCCACTTTAGTCTTTCCACTATTCTCTGTCCACTTTAGTCTTTCCACTATAGTCTCCACTTTATTCTGTCCACTGGAGTCTTTCCACTATAGTCTTTCCATTATAGTCTGTCCACTTTAGTCTTTCCTTTTTAGTTTTTCCACTTTAGTCTGTCCACTTTAGACTTTCCACTATAGTCTATCCACTTTAGTCTTTCCACTTTAGTCTTTCCACTTTATTCTGTCCACTTCAGTGTGTACACTTTAGTCTTTCCACTGAGTCTTTCCACTTCAGTCTTTCCACTATAGTCTGTCCACTTTGGTCTTTCCACTATAGTCTCCACTTTATTCTGTCCACTATAGTCTTTCTCTGTCCACTATAGTCTCCACGTTATTCTGTCCACTAGAGTCTTTCCACTTTCGTCTTTCCACTATTCTCTGTCCACTTTAGTCTTTCCACTATAGTCACCACTTTATTCTGTCCACTTCAGTGTGTACACTTTAGTCTTTCCACTGAGTCTTTCCACTTCAGTCTTTCCACTATAGTCTGTCCACTTTGGTCTTTCCACTATAGTCTCCACTTTATTCTGTCCACTATAGTCTTTCTCTGTCCACTTTAGTCTTTCCACTTTAGTTTTTCCATTTTAGTCTTTCCACTGTAGTCTGTCCACTTTAGTCTTTCCACTATTCTCTGTCCACTTTAGTCTTTCCACTATTCTCTGTCCACTTTAGTCTTTCCACTATACTCTCCACTTTATTGTGTCCACTACAGTCTTTCCACTATAGTCTTTCCACTATTCTCTGTCCACTTTAGTCTTTCCACTTTAGTCTTTCCACTATAGTCTTTCCACTATCGTCTGTCCACTTTAGTTTTTCCACTTTAGTCTTTCCACTATAGTCTCCACTTTATTCTGTCCACTACAGTCTTTCCACTATAGACTTTCCATTATAGTCTGTCCACTTTAGTCTTTCCACTTTAGTTTTTCCACTTTAGTCTGTCCACTTTAGACTTTCCACTACAGTCTATCCACTTTAGTCTTTCCACTTTAGTCTTTCCACTTTATTCTGTCAACTTCAGTGTGTACACTTTAGTCTTTCCAATGAGTCTTTCCACTTCCGTCTTTCCACTATAGTCTGTCCACTTTAGTTTTTCAACTTTAGTCTTTCCACTATAGTCTCCACTTTATTCTGTCCACTACAGTCTTTCCACTTTCGTCTTTCCACTATTCTCTGTCCACTTTAGTCTTTCCACTATAGTCACCACTTTATTCTGTCCACTTCAGTCTTTCCCCTATAGTCTGTCCACTTTAGTCTTTCCACTTTAGTCTCTCCACTATAGTCTCCACTTTACTCTGTCCACTGTAGTCTTTCCACTTTAGTCTTTCCAATACTCTCTGTCCACTTTAGTCTTTACACTTTAGTCTTTCCACTATAGTCTCCACTTTATTCTGCTCACTACAGTCTTTCCACTATAGTCTTTCCACTATAGTCTGTCCACTTTAGTCTTTCCACTATTCTCTGTCCACTTTAGTCTTTCCAGTTTAGTCTTTCCACTATAGTATCCACTTTATTCTGTCCACTACAGTCTTTCCACTATAGTCTTTCCACTATAGTCTGTCCACTTTAGTCTTTCCACTTGAATCTTTCCACTTTAGTCTTTCCACCTTAGTCTTTCCACTTTATTCTGTCCACTTCAGTGTGTACACTTTAGTCTGTCCGCTGAGTCTTTCCACTTCAGTCTTTACACTATAGTCTGTCCGCTTTAGTCTTTCCACTATAGTCTCCACTTTATTCTGTCCACTACAGTCTTTCCACTTTAGTCTTTCCAATACTCTCTGTCCACTTTAGTTTTTCCATTATAGTCTCTACTTTATTCTGTCCACTACAGTCTTTCCACTATAGTCTTTCCACTATAGTCTGTCCACTTTGGTCTTTCCACTATAGTTTGTCCACTTTAGTCTTTCCACTATTCTCTGTCCACTTTAGTCTTTCCACTATAGTCTCCACTTTACTCAGTCCACTACAGTCTTTCCACTATAGTCTTTCAACTATAGTTTGTCCACTTTAGTCTTTCCACTTTAGTTTTTCCACTTTAGTCTGTCCACTTTAGTCTTTCCACTATAGTCTATCCACTTTAGTCTTTCCACTTTAGTCTTCCACTTTATTGTGTCCACTTCAGTGTGTACACTTTAGTCTGTCCACTGAGTCTTTCCACTTCAGTCTTTCCACTATAGTCTTCACTTTATTCTGTCCACTACAGTCTTTCCAATTTAGTCTTTCCACTATTCTCTGTCCACTTTAGTCTATCCACTATAGTCTCCGCGTTATTCTGTCCACTACAGTCTTTCCACTATAGTCTTTCCACTATAATCTGTCCACTTTAGTCTTTACACTATTCTCTGTCCACTTTATTCTTTCCACTATTGTCTCCACTTTATTCTGTCCACTACAGTCTTTCCACTATAGTCTTACCACTATAGTCTGTCCACTTTAGTCTTTGCACTTTAGTTTTTCCACTTTAGTCTGTCCACTTTAGTCTTTCCACTATAGTCTGTCCACTTTAGTCTTTCCACTTTAGTCTTTCCACTATAGTCTCCACTTTATTCTGTCCACTACAGTCTTTCCACTATAGTCTTTCCACTATAGTCTGTCCACTTTAGTCTTTCCACTATTCTCTGTCCACTTTAGTCTTTCCACTATTCTCTGTCCACTTTAGTCTTTCCACTATAGTCTCCACTTTATTCTGTCCACTACAGTCTTTCCACTATAGTCTTTCCACTATAGTCTGTCCACTTTAGTCTTTCCACTTTAGTCTTTCCACTATAGTCTCCACTTTATTCTGTCCACTACAGTCTTTCCACTTTAGTCTTTCCATTATTCTCTGTCCACTTTAGGCTTTCCACTTTAGTCTTTCCACTATAGTCTTCACTTTATACTGTCCACTTCAGTGTGTACACTTTAGTCTGTTCACTGAGTCTTTCCACTTCAGTCTTTCCACTATAGTCTGTCCACTTTAGTCTTTCCACTTCAGTCTTTCCACTATAGTCTTTCCACTATAGTCTGTCAAATTTAGTCTTTCTACTATTATCTGTCCACTTTAGTCTTTCCACTATAGTCTCCACTTTATTCAGTCCACTACAGTCTTTCCACTATAGTCTTTCCATTATAGTCTGTCCACTTTAGTCTTTCCACTTCAGTTTTTCCACTTAAGTCTTTCCACTTTATTCTGTCAACTTCAGTGTGTACACTTTAGTCTTTCCACTGAGTCTTTCCACTTCAGTCTTTCCACTATAGTCTGTCCACTTTAGTCTTTACAATTTAGTCTTTCCACTATAGTCTCCACTTTATTCTGCTCACTACATTTTTTCCACTATAGTCTTTCCACTATAGTCTGTCCACTTTAGTCTTTCTACTGTTATCTGTCCACTTTAGTCTTTCCACTATAGTCTCCACTTTATTCTGTCCACTACAGTCTTTCCACTATAGTCTTTCCACTATTGTCTGTCCACTTTAGTCTTTCCACTTTAGTCTTTCCACTATAGTCTCCACTTTATTCTGTCCACTACAGTCTTTCCACTTTAGTCTTTCCACTATTCTCTGTCCACTTTAGTCTTTCCACTTTAGTCTTTCCACTATAGTCTTCACTTTATACTGTCCACTTCAGTGTGTACACTTTAGTCTGTTCACTGAGTCTTTCCACTTCAGTCTTTCCACTATAGCCTGTCCACTTTAGTCTTTCCACTTTAGTCTTTCCACTATTGTCTCCACTTTATTCTGCTCACTACAGTCTTTCCACTACAGTCTTTCCACTATAGTCTGTCAACTTTAGTCTTTCTACTATTATCTGTCCACTTTAGTCTTTCCACTATAGTCTCCACTTTATTCTGTCCACTACAGTCTTTCCACTATAGTCTTTCCACTATAGTCTGTCCACTTTAGTCTTTCCACTTTAGTTTTTCCATTTTAGTCTTTCCAATGTAGTCTGTCCACTTTAGTCTTTCCACTATTCTCTGTCCACTTTAGTCTTTCCACTATAGTCTCCACTTTATTCTGTCCACTACAGTCTTTCCACTATAGTCTTTCTATTATAGTCTGTCCACTTTAGTCTTTCCACTTTAGTCTGTCCACTTTAGTCTTTCCACTTTATTCTGTCAACTTCAGTGTGTACACTTTAGTCTTTCCACTGAGTCTTTCCACTTCAGTCTTTCCACTATAGTCTGTCCACTTTAGTCTTTCCACTTTAGTCTTTCCAATACTCTCTGTCCACTTTAGTTTTTCCATTATAGTCTCCACTTTATTCTGTCCACTACAGTCTTTCCACTATAGTCTTTCCACTATAGTCTGTCCACTTTAGTCTTTCCACTATAGTCTGTCCACTTTAGTCTTTCCACTATTCTCTGTCCACTTTAGTCTTTCCACTATAGTCTCCACTTTACTCAGTCCACTACAGTCTTTCCACTATAGTCTTTCCACTATAGTTTGTCCACTTTAGTCTTTCCACTTTAGTTTTTCCACTTTAGTCTGTCCACTTTAGTCTTTCCACTATAGTCTATCCACTTTAGTCTTTCCACTTTATTGTGTCCACTTCAGTGGGTACACTTTAGTCTGTCCACTGAGTCTTTCCACTTCAGTCTTTCCACTATAGTCACCATTTTATTCTGTCCACTACAGTCTTTCCAATTTAGTCTTTCCACTATTCTCTGTCCACTTTAGTCCATCCACTATAGTCTCCGCGTTATTCTGTCCACTACAGTCTTTCCACTATAGTCTTTCCACTATAATCTGTCCACTTTAGTCTTTCCACTATTCTCTGTCCACTTTATTCTTTCCACTATAGTCTCCACTTTATTCTGTCCACTACAGTCTTTCCACTATAGTCTTACCACTATAGTCTGTCCACTTTAGTCTTTGCACTTTAGTTTTTCCACTTTAGTCTGTCCACTTTAGTCTTTCCACTATAGTCTGTCCACTTTAGTCTTTCCACTTTAGTCTTTCCACTATAGTCTCCACTTTATTCTGTCCACTACAGTCTTTCCACTATAGTCTTTCCACTATAGTCTGTCCACTTTAGTCTTTCCACTATAGTCTCCACTTTATTCTTTCCACTACAGTCTTTCCACTATAGTCTTTCCACTATATTCTGTCCACTTTAGTCTTTCCACTTTAATTTTCCCATTTTAGTCTTTCCACTATAGTCTCCACTTTATTCTGTCCACTACAGTCTTTCCAATATAGTCTTTCCACTATAGTCTGTCCACTTTAGTCTTTCCACTTTAGTCTTTCCACTTTAGTCTGTCCACTTTAGTCTTTCCACTATAGTTTGTCCACTTTAGTCTTTCCACTATTCTCTGTCCACTTTAGTCTTTCCACTATAGTCTCCACTTTATTCTGTCCACTACAGTCTTTCCAATATAGTCTTTCTACTATAGTCTGTCCACTTTAGTCTTTCCACTTTAGTCTTTCCACTTTATTCTGTCCACTTCAGTGTGTACACTTTAGTCTGTCCGCTGAGTCTTTCCACTTCAGTCTTTCCACTATAGTCTGTCCACTTTAGTCTTTCCACTTTAGTCTTTCCACTATAGTCTCCACTTTATTCTGTCCACTACAGTCTTTCCACTTTAGTCTTTCCAATACTCTCTGTCCACTTTAGTTTTTCCATTATAGTCTCCACTTTATTCTGTCCACTACAGTCTTTCCACTATAGTCTTTCCACTATAGTCTGTCCACTTTAGTCTTTCCACTGTAGTCTGTCCACTTTAGTCTTTCCACTATTCTCTGTCCACTATGGTCTTTCCACTACAGTCTCCACTTTATTCTGTCCACTACAGTCTTTCCACTTTCGTCTGTCCACTTTAGTCTTTCCACTATAGTTTGTCCACTTTAGTCTTTCCACTATTCTCTGTCCACTTTATTCTTTCCACTATAGTCTCCACTTTATTCTGTCCACTACAGTCTTTCCACTATAGTCTTACCACTATAGTCTGTCCACTTTAGTCTTTGCACTTTAGTTTTTCCACTTTAGTCTGTCCACTTTAGTCTTTCCACTATAGTCTGTCCACTTTAGTCTTTCCACTTTAGTCTTTCCACTATAGTCTCCACTTTATTCTGTCCACTACAGTCTTTCCACTATAGTCTTTCCACTATAGTCTGTCCACTTTAGTCTTTCCACTATAGTCTCCACTTTATTCTTTCCACTACAGTCTTTCCACTATAGTCTTTCCACTATAGTCTGTCCACTTTAGTCTTTCCACTTTAATTTTCCCATTTTAGTCTTTCCACTATAGTCTCCACTTTATTCTGTCCACTACAGTCTTTCCAATATAGTCTTTCCACTATAGTCTGTCCACTTTAGTCTTTCCACTTTAGTCTTTCCACTTTAGTCTGTCCACTTTAGTCTTTCCACTATAGTTTGTCCACTTTAGTCTTTCCACTATTCTCTGTCCACTTTAGTCTTTCCACTATACTCTCCACTTTATTCTGTCCACTACAGTCTTTCCAATATAGTCTTTCTACTATAGTCTGTCCACTTTAGTCTTTCCACTTTAGTCTTTCCACTTTATTCTGTCCACTTCAGTGTGTACACTTTAGTCTGTCCGCTGAGTCTTTCCACTTCAGTCTTTCCACTATAGTCTGTCCACTTTAGTCTTTCCACTTTAGTCTTTCCACTATAGTCTCCACTTTATTCTGTCCACTACAGTCTTTCCACTTTAGTCTTTCCAATACTCTCTGTCCACTTTAGTTTTTCCATTATAGTCTCCACTTTATTCTGTCCACTACAGTCTTTCCACTATAGTCTTTCCACTATAGTCTGTCCACTTTAGTCTTTCCACTATAGTCTGTCCACTTTAGTCTTTCCACTATTCTCTGTCCACTTTAGTCTTTCCACTACAGTCTCCACTTTATTCTGTCCACTACAGTCTTTCCACTATAGTCTTTCCACTATAGTTTGTCCACTTTAGTCTTTCCACTTTAGTTTTTCCACTTTAGTCTGTCCACTTCAGTCTTTCCACTATAGTCTGTCCACTTTAGTCTTTCCACTTTAGTCTTTCCACTATAGTCTCCACTTTATTCTGTCCACTACAGTCTTTCCACTATAGTCTTTCCACTATAGTCTGTCCACTTTAGTCTTTCCACTATTCTCTGTCCACTTTAGTCTTTCCACTTTAGTTTTTCCACTTTAGTCTGTCCACTTCAGTCTTTCCAATATAGTCTGTCCACTTTAGTCTTTCCACTTTAGTCTTTCCACTATATTCTCCTCTTTATTCTGTCCACTATAGTCTTTCCACTATAGTCTTTCCACTATAATCTGTCCACTTTAGTCTTTCCACTATTCTCTGTCCACTTTATTCTTTCCACTATATTCACCACTTTATTCTGTCCACTACAGTCTTTCCACTATAGTCTTTCCAATATAGTCTGTCCACTTTAGTCTTTCCACTTTAGTTTTTCCACTTTAGTCTGTCCACTTCAGTCTTTCCACTATAGTCTGTCCAATTTAGTCTGTCCACTTTAGTCTTTCCACTTTAGTTTTTCCACTTTAGTCTGTCCACTTCAGTCTTTCCACTATAGTCTGTCCACTTTAGTCTTTCCACTTTAGTCTTTCCACTTTAGTCTTTCCACTATAGTCTCCACTTTATTCTGTCCACTACAGTCTTTCCACTATTCTCTGTCCACTTTAGTCTTTCTACTATAGTCTCCACTTTATTCTGTCCACTACAGTCTTTCCACTATAGTCTTTCCACTTTAGTCTTTCCACTAGTCTCTGTCCACTTTAGTCTTTCCACTTTATTCTTTCCACTATAGTCTCCACTTTATTCTGTCCACTACAGTCTTTCCACTATAGTCGTTCCACTATCGTCTGTCCACTTTAGTCTTTCCACTTTAGTCTTTCCACTATAGTCTCCACTTTATTCTGTCCACTACAGTCTTTCCACTATAGTCTTTCCACTTTAATCTTTCCACTTTAGTCTGTCCACTTTAGTCTTTCCACTATAGTCTGTCCACTTTAGTCTTTCCACTTTAGTATTTCCACTTTATTCTGTCCACTTCAGTATGTACACTTTAGTCTGTCCACTGAGTGTTTCCACTTCAGTCTTTCCACTATAGTCTGTCCACTTTAGTCTTTCCACTATAGTCTCCGAATTATTCTGTCCACTACAGTCTTTCCACTATAGTCTTTCCATTATAATCTGTCCACTTTAGTCTTTCCTTTTTAGTTTTTCCACTTTAGTCAGTCCACTTTAGACTTTCCACTATAGTCTATCCACTTTAGTCTTTCCACTTTAGTCTTTCCACTTTATTCTGTCCAATTCAGTGTGTACACTTTAGTCTTTCCACTGAGTCTTTCCACTTCAGTCTTTCCCCTATAGTCTGTCCACTTTAGTCTTTCCAGTATAGTCTCCACTTTATTCTGTCCACTATAGTCTTTCTCTGTCCACTATAGTCTCCACTTTATTCTGTCCACTACAGTCTTTCCACTATAGTCTTTCCACTATAGTCTGTCCACTTTAGTCTTTCCACTATAGTCTATCCACTTTAGTCTTTCCACTTTAGTCTTTCCACTTTATTCTGTCCACTTCAGTGTGTACACTTTAGTCTGTCCACTGAGTCTTTCCACTTCAGTCTTTCCACTATATGATATGATTTATGATTTATTTGCTTAAAGCCCAAGGGCCATCGCATACAAAAAAAAAAAAAAAAAACACCAACAAATAAACAAATCTCTCCCCCCACAAATCCTAATTACAGAAACTCTTCTCTGTGATTCCACCCTAACCGCAAAAACCTTCCAAGTTGTCTAACCCCAAAAACACTTTACCCTTAAACTTTTCAACCAACCAACCTTCCTCAAAAATTCGCTCCCCAAATATTTCCACTCTTAAATCATTCAACTCCACACATTCACACATAAAATGAAACAAATTTTCATCTATACAACCACACATTGGACAAAAGTAAAGACCACTCGACCGCCCCTTAAAACTACCCATATAATTTCTACGAATTCCCAAAGGAAGGCTATCACTACGAGCGCATGCCATTAATTTTAACTCCTCAGAAGATAACCCTCCCTTGAAAAACATTTCTAATCCCCAACACTCTTTGGCTTTAGCGTAAAAATACATCGACGGCTTCGAATCCTTTTCATGATGCCATTTCTGGATTTCCTGATCTTGTAGGATCCGCTGGACCACTTTACTTACCTCGCCTTGGGAGGCACACGGACCCTGGCCGTCACGCCACTGGTCAGACAACCCGCATAGATCAAGGATATTTTTTATCTGGAGTGGCCATGAATCACCTGAAGGGTCTCTTAAAGCTTCTAAATACGCAGCTTTCAGAGGTCTTATTCTAGGTAAACTAATAATTTTTTCCCAAAATCTTACCATTTGGACTAGCCTTCTACTACGTAATGAAAATAATCCTAGATCACCCTTTAGGACTAAATTACAACTCTTCTGTGATAACCCTAGCACTCTTTTGAAATATCTATTTTGTACCACTTCTAGCCTAGCCCCTGCATTAAAACCCCACAACTCTGCCCCATAATGCATAACCGATTTCACTTTCGTATTAAAAATTTCTTTATGGAACTTCATATCTTTAATATTTTTCAAATTACTACGCAGAATACCATTCACACATCTGTTACCCTTCACCAATACACTATCCACATGCTTACCAAACTTTCCATTCGATGTTAATTTAACCCCCAAATAAATAAATGATTCCTTAATCTCAATTTCTTTACCATCCAAACTTACCCTATCCCTAGTGTTAATTTCCCCCCCCCCCCTTACGAAAAACCATCATTATTGTTTTATCAGCATTTAAAGTTAATTTTTTCAGTCTTAAATATTCATTCACAAATTCCAACAAAGACTGGAGATTTTCCTTTGTTTCCGCCACCAAAACTATATCGTCAGCAAATAGCAACATACATAGCTCAACCACATCAACATAAATCATAGGTGCCATTTTAGCTCTTAAAAATACTGACAAATCATTAATATATAAAGAAAAAACCTTTGGGGAAAGCGTGCATCCTTGCTTCAAACCAATTCTAGACACAAAACATTTCGACAATTTCCCAGCAACCCGCACAACCAACTTCACGCATCTATACATTTGGACTAACAAAAAAACAAAAGGGGATGGGAGGCCCATATCCAAAAGACACACCATAAGCAGTTCTCTGTCTACATTATCAAAAGCTCCCTTTACATCCAAAAAAGCAAAAAATAGTTTTCCTCCTCTCCGACTAGTATACTTACGAGCTAATGCACTTAAAATAAAAATCTGATCAATCGTACTATAACCCTTCCTGAATCCCGCCTGAAGAGGGTCTAGTACCTCCTTTTTTTCGATCCAATCACTTAAACGAAAATCTAAAACTTTACAAAATATTTTACTAACCGCGCTCCCTAAATGAATAGCCCTATAATTATTATGAATGGACTTATCACCTTTCTTGAATATCGGGATAACTAAAGATTTGTTCCACAAATCCGGCCACTTACCTTTTTCAACAACACATGAGAAAATAACAGCCAGCACACTTATTAAATACACTCTACCCCACTTCCAAACCATCGTAGGGATTCCATCCACCCCTGGCGCTGACCGTCCTTTCATATTCTTCATAGCCTTCCAAACTTCAGACTCGGTAACTGGAGCTATCAAACCAATATCCACCAATTGTAAAGGGTAACTAACACTATTTTCTAAACTAGCCTCCAATTCTTCCGAAAAAATCGCGTCCTTACGGTCTGTCCCCTCTTTTTCCATATAATAATCCGGCCACGTACTAGCTTCCGGGATCGAATCGTTTTTAAAATTTGAGAGTGAACATTTAATCTCATTCCAAAAAGCCGCACCCCTTTTTTTAACATACGATTCCATAATTCTTCTATTTTTCAGAATTTCCCACTCTTGTTTCTTCTTTTTAATTAATTTTTTATATTCTTTCCTAGCCTTTCGATACTGTATTAAATGCTCCTTCTGATTTATCTCTCGGCTTGTCCTTACCGCTTCTAGACAGAGACTCACCTCCTTCCTCTTATTGTCGCAATCCCTATCAAAAAAATCCTTACCGTCCCGCTGACCTTGCTTACCACATGCAGATTCCTTACCAATAGGGATTACCTTATTATATACAAGTTCAACTAACAGCGTAACTGCTTGTTCTGCATCACCCTCTTCCGCTGTTCTTACACAATTTTCTAACTCCTGCTCTACGTCTGGGATTCCTAGGCACTGGCTCAACCTTGACTCCAAATTATTAACCGAACCTAAACGTAGAGGTTTCCTTACATCCTCTGCTGTAGGCCTACTGTTAACAGGCCTAATAAAATGACCATTTTCTCTCTGTTCATCCGTCCCTCGTTCTCCAACAAACCAAACTCCCATTGGCACGTGGTCAGATCCCACCACATCCAAAATTCTGAGATCTCTACACAAAGGCCAAAGATGCTTATCAACTAAAACATAATTAATTACGCTCGGCCTAGCCCCTGAAAAACAAGTAAACCCTCCCGATTCCTCCCCTAACCTCCCGTTCAAAATAACTAAATTTTCATACCCACAAAACTCTAATAGGTTCAACCCCCACTTATTTTTCTTACGCTCATGGTCTTTACTTCTCCTTCTTCCAACATTCACTCGATCATCAAACACTTCAACATCCATACTGGCTATCCTTGGAAGGTTTTCCGGATTCTCTACTACCACAAACTCCTCAAGATTACTAATATAAGCGTTGAAGTCTCCTAAAAAAATGAAAGAAACATTAGGATACTTCACACTCAAATTAACCTTTTCATTTATAAGGATCTCCCAAACATCTTCCTTTGAATAAACACTTGTTTGTGGTGGGATATACACACTACAAATTACAATACATAATTTTCCTATCCGAACTCTTACCCAAACAATATTTTCTGACTTACTAGAAATCCTATAACACTCATCAAACGCCATTTTCCGGATAAATAAACAAACTCCCCCGTATACTCTGCCGTTTCTAGACTTATTTCGCTCAACTGCAAACACCTCATAATTCTCATATGTTAGAGTCCTCGACGGCTCGCACCATGTTTCTACTAAACTGATAATATCCCACTGGCCTACTTTACACAAACACTCCAGTTTTTCTCGTTTCAGTCCTTGGACGTTCCAATGTACCGCCTTCAGAATTTTACGCGATGTCCAGTCTGTCCACTTTAGTCTTTCCACTATTCTCTGTAGACTTTATTCTTTCCACTATAGTCTCCAATTTATTCTGTCCACTACAGTCTTTCCACTATAGTCTTTCCACTATAGTCTGTCCACTTTAGTCTTTCCACTTTAGTTTTTCCACTTTAGTCTGTCCACTTCAGTCTTTCCTCTATAGTCTGTCCACTTTAGTCTTTCCACTTTAGTATTTCCACTATAGTCTCCAATTTATTCTGTCCACTACAGTCTCTCCAATATAGTCTTTCCACTATAGTCTCTCCACTTTAGTCTTTCCACTATTCTCTGTCCACTTTAGTCTTTCCACTATAGTCTCCGCTTTATTCTGTCCACTACAGTCTTTCCACTATAGTCTTTCCACTATAGTCTATCCACTTTAGTCTTTCCACTATTCTCTGTCCACTTTAGTCTCTCCAATATAGTCTCCACTTTATTGTGTCCACTACAGTCTTTCCACTATAGTCTTTCCAATATAGTCTGTCCACTTTAGTCTTTCCACTTTAGTCTTTCCACTGTAGTCTCCACTTTATTCTGTCCTCTACAGTCTTTCCACTTTAGTCTTTCCACTATTCTCTATCCACTTTAGTCTTTCCACTTTAGTCTTTCCACTATAGTCTCCACTTTATTCTGTCCACTACAGACTTTCCACTTTAGTCTTTCCAATACTCTCTGTCCACTTTAGTCTTTCCACTCTAGTCTTTCCACTATAGTCTCCACTTTATTCTGCTCACTACAGTCTTTCCACTATAGTCTTTAGACTATAGTCTGTCCACTTTAGTCTTTCCACTATTCTCTGTCCACTTTAGTCTTTCCACTATAGTCTCCACTTTATTCTGTCCACTACAGTCTTTCCACTATAGTCTTTCCACTATAGTCTGTCCACTTTAGTCTTTCCACTTATTTTTCTACTTTAGTCTTTCCACTATAGTCTGTCCACTTTAGTCTTTCCACTATTCTCTGTCCACTTTAGTCTTTCCACTATAGTCTCCACTTTATTCTGTCCTCTACAGTCTTTCCACTATAGTCTTTCCATTATAGTCCGTCCACTTTAGTCTTTCCACTTTAGTCTGTCCACTTTAGACTTTCCACTATAGTCTATCCACTTTAGTCTTTCCACTTTAGTCTTTCCACTTTATTCTGTCAACTTCAGTGTGTACACTTTAGTCTTTCCACTGAGTCCTTCCACTCTAGTCTTTTCACTATAGTCTCCACTCTATTCTGCTCATTACAGTCTTTCCACTATAGTCTTTCCACTATAGTCTGTCCACTTTAGTCTTTCCACTATTCTCTGTCCACTTTAGACTTTCCACTATAGTCTCCACTTTATTCTGTCCACTACAGTCTTTCCACTATAGTCTTTCCACTATAGTGTGTCCACTTTAGTCTTTCCACTTTAGTTTTTCCACTTTAGTCTTTCCACTACAGTCTTTCCAATTTAGTCTTTCCACTATTTTCTGTCCACTTTAGTCTTTCCACTATAGTTTCCACTTTATTCTGTCCACTATAGTCTTTCCACTATAGTCTTTCCACTGTAGTCTGTCCTCTTTAGTCCTTCCACTATTCTCTGTCCACTTTAGTCTTTCCACTATAATCTCCACTTTATTCTGTCCACTACAGTCTTTCCACTATCGTCTGTCCACTTTAGTCTTTCCACTTTAGTTTTTCCACTTTAGTCTGTCCACTTCAGTCTTTCCACTATAGTCTGTCCACTTTAGTCTTTCCACTTTAGTCTTTCCACTATAGTCTCCACTTTATTCTGTCCACTACTGTCTTTCCACTATAGTCTTTCCACTATAGTCTGTCCACTTTAGTCTTTCCACTATTCTCTGTCCACTTTAGTCTTTCCACTATACTCTCCACTTTATTCTGTCCACTACAGTCTTTCCACTATAGTCTGTCCACTTTAGTCTTTCTACTTTAGTCTTTCCAATTTAGTCTGTCCACTTTAGTCTTTCCACTATAGTTTGTCCACTTTAGTCTTTTCACTGTTCTCTGTCCACTTTAGTCTTTCCACTAGAGTCTCCACTTTATTCTGTCCACTACAGTCTTTCCACTATAGTCTTTCCACTATATTCTGTCCACTTTAGTCTTTCCACTTTAATCTTTCCACTTTAGTCTGTCCACTTTAGTCTTTCCACTATAGTCTGTCCACTTTAGTCTTTCCACTTTGGTCTTTCCACTTTATTCTGTCCACTTCAGTGTTTACACTTTAGTCTGTCCACTTTAGTCTTTCCACTTTAGTCTTTCCACTATAGTCTCCACTTTATTCTGTCCACTACAATCTTTCCACTATAGTCTGTCCACTTTAGTCTTTCCACTATTCTCTGTCCACTTTAGTCTTTCCACTATACTCTCCACTTTATTCTGTCCACTTCAGTCTTTCCAGTATATTCTGTCCACTTTATTCTTTCCACTTTAGTCTTTCCACTATAGTCTCAACTTTATTCTGTCCACTACAGTCTTTCCACTATTGTCTTTCCACTATAGTCTCCACTTTATTCTGTCCACTACAATCTTTCCACTATAGTCTGTCCACTTTAGTCTTTCCACTATTCTCTGTCCACTTTAGTCTTTCCACTATACTCTCCACTTTATTCTGTCCACTATAGTCTTTCCATATAGTCTTTCCACTATAGTCTGTCCACTTTAGTCTTTCCACTTTAGTCTTTCCACTTTAGTCTGTCCACTTTAGTCTTTCCACTATTCTCTGTCCACTTTAGTCTTTCCACTTTAGTCTTTCCACTATAGTCTGTCCACTTTAGTCTTTCCACTTTAGTCTTTCCACTTTATTCTGTCCACTTCAGTGTGTACACTTTAGTCTGTCCACTGAGTCCTTCCACTTCAGTCTTTCCACTATAGTCTGTCCACTATAGTCTGTCCACTTTAGTCTTTCCACTATTCTCTGTCCACTTTAGTCTTTCCACTATAGTCTCCACTTTATTCTGCTCATTACAGTCTTTCCACTATAGTCTTTCCACTATAGTCTGTCCACTTTAGTCTTTCCACTTTGGTCTTTCCACTTTATTCTGTCCACTTCAGTGTGTACACTTTAGTATGTCCACTTTAGTCTGTCCACTATAGTCTGTCCACTTTAGTCTTTCCACTATTCTCTGTCCACTCTAGTCTTTCCACTATAGTCTCCACTTTATTCTGCTCATTACAGTCTTTCCACTATAGTCTTTCCACTATAGTCTGTCCACTTTAGTCTTTCCACTATTCTCTGTCCACTTTAGTCTTTCCACTATAGTCTCCACTTTATTCTGTCCACTACAGTCTTTCCACTATAGTCTTTCCACTATAGTCTGTCCACTTTAGTCTTTCCACTTTAGTTTTTCCACTTTAGTCTTTCCACTACAGTCTTTCCAATTTAGTCTTTCCACTATTCTCTGTCCACTTTAGTCTTTCCACTATAGTTTCCAGTTTATTCTGTCCACTATAGTCTTTCCACTATAGTCTTTCCACTGTTGTCTGTCCTCTTTAGTCCTTCCACTATTCTCTGTCCACTTTAGTCTTTCTACTATAGTCTCCACTTTATTCTGTCCAATACAGTTTTTTCACTATAGTCTGTCCACTTTAGACTTTCCACTTTAGTTTTTCCACTTTAGTCTGTCCACTTTAGTCTTTCCACTATAGTTTGTCCACTTTAGTCTTTTCACTATTCTCTGTCCACTTTAGTCTTTCCACTTTAGTCTTTCCACTATAGTCTCCACTTTAGTCTTTCCACTTTAATCTTTCCACTTTAGTCTGTCCACTTTAGTCTTTCCACTATAGTCTGTCCACTTTAGTCTTTCCACTTTAGTCTTTCCACGATAGTCTCCACTTTATTCTGTCCACTACAGTCTTTCCACTATAGTCTTTCCACTATAGTCTGTCCACTTGAGTCTTTCCACTATTCTCTGTCCACTTTAGTCTTTCCACTATACTCTCCACTTTATTCTGTCCACTACAGTCTTTCCACTATAGTCTGTCCACTTTAGTCTTTCCACTTTAGTCTGTCCACTTTAGTCTTTCCACTATAGCTTGTCCACTTTAGTCTTTTCACTATTTTCTGTCCACTTTAGTCTTTCCACTTTAGTCTTTCCACTAGAGTCTCCACTTTATTCTGTCCACTACAGTCTTTCCACTATAGTCTTTCCACTATATTATGTCCACTTTAGTCTTTCCACTTTGGTCTTTCCACTTTATTCTGTCCACTTCAGTGTGTACACTTTAGTCTGTCCACTTTAGTCTTTCCACTTTAGTCTTTCCACTATAGTCTCCACTTTATTCTGTCCACTACAATCTTTCCACTATAGTCTGTCCACTTTAGTCTTTCCACTATTCTCTGTCCACTTTAGTCTTTCCACTATACTCTCCACTTTATTCTGTCCACTTCAGTCTTTCCACTATAGTCTGTCCACTTTAGTCTTTCCACTTTAGTCTTTCCACTATAGTCTCCACTTTATTCTGTCCACTACAGTCTTTCCACTATTGTCTTTCCACTATTGTCTTTCCACTATAGTCTCCACTTTATTCTGTCCACTACAATCTTTCCACTATAGTCTGTCCACTTTAGTCATTCCACTATTCTCTGTCCACTTTAGTCTTTCCACTATACTCTCCACTTTATTCTGTCCACTATAGTCTTTCCATATAGTCTTTCCACTATAGTCTGTCCACTTTAGTCTTTCCACTTTAGTCTTTCCACTTTAGTCTGTCCACTTTAGTCTTTCCACTATCGTCTGTCCACAACAGTCTTTCCACTAAAGTCTTTCCACTATAGTCTGTCCACGTTATTCTTTCCACTTTAATCTTTCCAGTTTAGTCTGCCCACTTTAGTCTTTCCACTATAGTCTGTCCACTTTAGTCTTTCCACTTTAGTCTTTCCACTTTATTCTGTCCACTTCAGTGTGTACACTTTAGTCTGTCCACTGAGTCTTTCCACTTCAGTCTTTCCACTATAGTCTGTCCACTTTAGTCTTTCCACTTTAGTCTTTCCACTATAGTCTCCACTTTATTCTTTCCACTACAGTCTTTCCACTTTCGTGTTTCCACTATTCTCTGTCCACTTTAGTCTTTCCACTATAGTCTCCACTTTATTCTGTCCACTACAGTCTTTACACTATAGTCTTTCCACTATAGTCTGTCCACTTTAGTCTTTCCACTATTCTCTGTCCACTTTAGTCTTTCCACTATACTCTCCACTTTATTCTGTCCACTACAGTCTTTCCACTATAGTCTTTCCACTACAGTCTGTCCACTGTAGTCTTTCCACTTTGGTCTTTCCACTTTATTCTGTCCACTTCAGTGTGTACACTTTAGTCTGTCCACTTTAGTCTTTCCACTTTAGTCTTTCCACTATAGTCTCCACTTTATTCTGTCCACTACAATCTTTCCACTATAGTCTGTCCACTTTAGTCTTTCCACTATTCTCTGTCCACTTTAGTCTTTCCACTATACTCTCTACTTTATTCTGTCCACTTCAGTCTTTCCACTATAGTCTGTCCACTTTAGTCTTTCCACTTTAGTCTTTCCACTATAGTCTCCACTTTATTCTGTCCACTACAGTCTTTCCACTATTGTCTTTCCACTATAGTCTCCACTTTATTCTGTCCACTACAATCTTTCCACTATAGTCTGTCCACTTTAGTCATTCCACTATTCTCTGTCCACTTTAGTCTTTCCACTATACTCTCCACTTTATTCTGTCCACTATAGTCTTTCCATATAGTCTTTCCACTATAGTCTGTCCACTTTAGTCTTTC
This sequence comes from Branchinecta sandiegonensis, assembly GCA_030848855.1. Lineage (NCBI taxonomy): Eukaryota > Metazoa > Arthropoda > Branchiopoda > Anostraca > Branchinectidae > Branchinecta > Branchinecta sandiegonensis. The sequence goes on along the minus strand of JAUPMV010000065.1, from coordinate 244,815 downwards.
CACTTTAGTCTTTCCACTTTAGTCTGTCCACTTTAGTCTTTCCACTATCGTCTGTCCACAACAGTCTTTCCACTAAAGTCTTTCCACTATAGTCTGTCCACGTTATTCTTTCCACTTTAATCTTTCCAGTTTAGTCTGCCCACTTTAGTCTTTCCACTATAGTCTGTCCACTTTAGTCTTTCCACTTTAGTCTTTCCACTTTAGTCTTTCCACTTCAGTGTGTACACTTTAGTCTGTCCACTGAGTCTTTCCACTTTAGTCTTTCCACTTTATTCTTTCCACTATAGTCTGTCCACTTTAGTCTTTCCACTTTAGTCTTTCCACTATAGTCTCCACTTTATTCTGTCCACTTTAGTCTTTCCACTTTCGTGTTTCCACTATAGTCTCCACTTTATTCTGTCCACTACAGTCTTTCCACTTTCGTGTTTCCACTATTCTCTGTCCACTTTAGTCTTTCCACTATAGTCTCCACTTTATTCTGTCCACTACAGTCTTTACACTATCGTCTTTACACTATAGTCTGTCCACTTTAGTCTTTCCACTATTCTCTGTCCACTTTAGTCTTTCCACTATACTCTCCACTTTATTCTGTCCACTACAGTCTTTCCACTTTAGTTTTTCCACTATTCTCTGTCCACTTTAGTCTTTCCACTTTAGTCTTTCCACTATAGTCTCCAGTTTATTCTGCTCATTACAGTCTTTCCACTACAGTCTTTCCACTATAGTCTTTCCACTTTAGTCTTTCCACTATTCTCTGTCCACTTTAGTCTTTCCACTATAGTCTCCACTTTATTCTGTCCACTACAGTCTTTCCACTATAGTCTTTCCACTTTAGTCTTTCCACTATTCTCTGTCCACTTTAGTCTTTCCACTATAGTCTCCACTTTATTCTGTCCACTACAGTCTTTCCACTATAGTCTTTCCACTATAGTCTGTCCACTTTAGTCTTTCCACTTTAGTTTTTCCACTTTAGTCTTTCCAGTACAGTCTTTCAAATTTAGTCTTTCCACTATTCTCTGTCCACTTTAGTCTTTCCACTATAGTTTCTAGTTTATTCTGTCCACTATAGTCTTTCCACTACAGTCTTTCAAATTTAGTCTTTCCACTATTCTCTGTCCACTTTAGTCTTTCCACTATAGTTTCTAGTTTATTCTGTCCACTATAGTCTTTCCACTATAGTCTTTCCACTGTTGTCTGTCCTCTTTAGTCCTTCCACTATTCTCTGTCCACTTTAGTCTTTCCACTATAGTTTCTAGTTTATTCTGTCCACTATAGTCTTTCCACTATAGTCTTTCCACTATAGTCTGTCCACTTTAGTCTTTCCACTATAGTTTGTCCACTTTAGTCTTTTCACTATTCTCTGTCCACTTTAGTCTTTCCACTTTAGTCTTTCCACTATAGTCTCCACTTTAGTCTTTCCACTTTAATCTTTCCACTTTAGTCTGTCCACTTTAGTCTTTCCACTATAGTCTGTCCACTTTAGTCTTTCCACTTTGGTCTTTCCACTTTGGTCTTTCCACTTTATTCTGTCCACTTCAGTGTGTACACTTTAGTCTGTCCACTTTAGTCTTTCCACTTTAGTTTTTCCACTATAGTCTCCACTTTATTCTGTCCACTACAGTCTTTCCACTATAGTCTTTGCACTATAGTTTGTCCACTTTAGTCTTTCCACTTTAATCTTTCCACTTTAGTCTGTCCACTTTAGTCTTTCCACTATAGTCTGTCCACTTTAGTTTTTCCACTTTGGTCTTTCCACTTTATTCTGTCCGCTTCAGTGTGTACACTTTAGTCTTTCCACTTTAGTCTTTCCACTATAGTCTCCACTTTATTCTCTCCACTACAGTCTTTCCACTATAGTCTGTCCACTTTAGTCTTTCCACTATTCTCTGTCCACTTTAGTCTTTCCACTATACTCTCCACTTTATTCTGTCCACTTCAGTCTTTCCACTATAGTCTGTCCACTTTAGTCTTTCTACTTTAGTCTTTCCACTATAGTCTCCACTTTATTCTGTCCACTACAGTCTTTCCACTATAGTCTTTCCACTACAGTCTGTCAACTTTAGTCTTTCCACTATTCTCTGTCCACTTTAGTCTTTCCACTATACTCTCCACTTTATTCTGTCCACTATAGTCTTTCCACTATAGTCTGTCCACTTTAGTCTTTCCACTATTCTCTGTCCACTTTAGTCTTTCCCCTTTAGTCTTTCCACTATAGTCTCCCCTTTATTCTGTCCACTACAGTCTTTCCACTATAGTCTTTCCACTATAGTCTGTCCACGTTAGTCTTTCCACCTTTAATCTTTCCACTTTAGTCTGTCCGCTTTAGTCTTTCCACTATAATCTGTCCACTTTAGTCTTTCCACTTTAGTCTTTCCACTTTATTCTGTCCACTTCAGTGTGTACACTTTAGTCTGTCCACTGAGTCTTTCCACTTCAGTCTTTCCACAATAGTCTGTCCACTTTAGTCTTTCCAGTTTAGTCTTTCCACTATAGTCTCCACTTTATTCTGTCCACTACAGTCTTTCCACTTTCGTGTTTCCACTATTCTCTGTCCACTTTAGTCTTTCCACTATAGTCTCCACTTTATTCTGTCCACTACAGTCTTTACACTATAGTCTTTCCACTATAGTCTGTCCACTTTAGTCTTTCCACTATTCTCTGTCCACTGTAGTCTTTCCACTATACTCTCCACTTTATTCTGTCCACTACAGTCTTTCCACTATAGTCTTTCCACTACAGTCTGTCCACTTTAGTCTTTCCACTATTGTCTCCACTTTATTGTGTCCACTACAGTCTTTCCACTTTAGTTTTTCCACTATTCTCTGTCCACTTTAGTCTTTCCACTTTAGTCTTTCCACTATAGTCTCCAGTTTATTCTGCTCATTACAGTCTTTCCACTACAGTCTTTCCACTATAGTCTTTCCACTTTAGTCTTTCCACTATTCTCTGTCCACTTTAGTCTTTCCACTATAGTCTCCACTTTATTCTGTCCACTACAGTCTTTCCACTATAGTCTTTCCACTTTAGTCTTTCCACTATTCTCTGTCCACTTTAGTCTTTCCACTATAGTCTCCACTTTATTCTGTCCACTACAGTCTTTCCACTATAGTCTTTCCGCTATAGTCTGTCCACTTTAGTCTTTCCACTTTAGTTTTTCCACTTTAGTCTTTCCACTACAGTCTTTCAAATTTAGTCTTTCCACTATTCTCTGTCCACTTTAGTCTTTCCACTATAGTTTCTAGTTTATTCTGTCCACTATAGTCTTTCCACTACAGTCTTTCAAATTTAGTCTTTCCACTATTCTCTGTCCACTTTAGTCTTTCCACTATAGTTTCTAGTTTATTCTGTCCACTATAGTCTTTCCACTGTTGTCTGTCCTCTTTAGTCCTTCCACTATTCTCTGTCCACTTTAGTCTTTCCACTATAGTTTCTAGTTTATTCTGTCCACTATAGTCTTTCCACTATAGTCTTTCCACTATAGTCTGTCCACTTTAGTCTTTCCACTTTAATCTTTCCACTTTAGTCTTTCCACTTTAGTCTGTCCACTTTAGTCTTTCCACTATAGTTTGTCCACTTTAGTCTTTTCACTATTCTCTGTCCACTTTAGTCTTTCCACTTTAGTCTTTCCACTATAGTCTCCACTTTAGTCTTTCCACTTTAATCTTTCCACTTTAGTCTGTCCACTTTAGTCTTTCCACTATAGTCTGTCCACTTTAGTCTTTCCACTTTGGTCTTTCCACTTTATTCTGTCCACTTCAGTGTGTACACTTTAGTCTGTCCACTTTAGTCTTTCCACTTTAGTTTTTCCACTATAGTCTCCACTTTATTCTGTCCACTACAGTCTTTCCACTATAGTCTTTGCACTATAGTCTGTCCACTTTAGTCTTTCCACTTTAATCTTTCCACTTTAGTCTGTCCACTTTAGTCTTTCCACTATAGTCTGTCCACTTTAGTTTTTCCACTTTGGTCTTTCCACTTTATTCTGTCCACTTCAGTGTGTACACTTTAGTCTTTCCACTTTAGTCTTTCCACTATAGTCTCCACTTTATTCTCTCCACTACAGTCTTTCCACTATAGTCTGTCCACTTTAGTCTTTCCACTATTCTCTGTCCACTTTAGTCTTTCCACTATACTCTCCACTTTATTCTGTCCACTTCAGTCTTTCCACTATAGTCTGTCCACTTTAGTCTTTCTACTTTAGTCTTTCCACTATAGTCTCCACTTTATTCTCTCCACTACAGTCTTTCCACTATAGTCTTTCCACTACAGTCTGTCAACTTTAGTCTTTCCACTATTCTCTGTCCACTTTAGTCTTTCCACTATACTCTCCACTTTATTCTGTCCACTATAGTCTTTCCATATAGTCTTTCCACTATAGTCTGTCCACTTTAGTCTTTCCACTTTAGTCTTTCCACTTTAGTCTGTCCACTTTAGTCTTTCCACTATAGTCTGTCCACTTTAGTCTTTCCACTATTCTCTGTCCACTTTAGTCTTTCCCCTTTAGTCTTTCCACTATAGTCTCCCCTTTATTCTGTCCACTACAGTCTTTCCACTATAGTCTTTCCACTATAGTCTGTCCACGTTAGTCTTTCCACCTTTAATCTTTCCACTTTAGTCTGTCCGCTTTAGTCTTTCCACTATAATCTGTCCACTTTAGTCTTTCCACTTTAGTCTTTCCACTTTATTCTGTCCACTTCAGTGTGTACACTTTAGTCTGTCCACTGAGTCTTTCCACTTCAGTCTTTCCACTATAGTCTGTCCACTTTAGTCTTTCCACTTTAGTCTTTCCACTATAGTCTCCACTTTATTCTGTCCACTACAGTCTTTCCACTTTCGTCTTTCCACTTTAGTCTTTCCACTATTCTCCGTCCACTTTAGTCTTTCCACTTTATTCTTTCCACTATAGTCTCCACTTTATTCTGTCCACTACAGTCTTTGAACTATAGTCTTTCCACTACAGTCTGTCAACTTTAGTCTTTCCACTATTCTCTGTCCACTTTAGTCTTTCCACTATTCTCTCCACTTTATTTTGTCCACTATAGTCTTTCCATATAGTCTTTACACTATAGTCTGTCCACTTTAGTCTTTCCACTTTAGTCTTTCCACTTTAGTCTAACTACTTTAGTCTTTCCACTATAGTCTGTCCACTTTAGTCTTTCCACTATTCTCTGTCCACTTTGGTCTTTCCACTTTAGTCTTTCCACTATAGTCTCCACTTTATTCTGTAAACGTTAGTCTTTCCACTATAGTCTTTGCACTATAGTCTGTCCACGTTAGTCTTTCCACTTTAATCTTTCCACTTTAGTCTGTCCGCTTTAGTCTTTCCACTATAATCTGTCCACTTTAGTCTTTCCACTTTAGTCTTTCCACTTTATTCTGTCCACTTCAGTGTGTACACTTTAGTCTGTCCACTGAGTCTTTCCACTTCAGTCTTTCTACTATAGTCTGTCCACTTTAGTCTTTCCACTTTAGTCTTTCCACTATAGTCTCCACTTTATTCTGTCCACTACAGTCTTTCCACTTTCGTCTTTCCACTATTCTCTGTCCACTTTAGTCTTTCCACTATAGTCTCCACTTTATTATGTCCACTACAGTCTTTCCACTATAGTCTTTCCACTTTAGTCTTTCCACTATTCTCTGTCCACTTTAGTCTTTTCACTTTATTCTTTCCACTATAGTCTCCACTTTATTCTGTCCACTACAGTCTTTCCACTATAGTCTTTCCAGTATCGTCTATCCACTTTAGTTTTTCCACTTTAGTCTTTCCACTATAGTCTCCACTTTATTCTGTCCACTACAGTCTTTCCACTATAGTCTTTCCATTATAGTCTGTCCACTTTAGTCTTTCCACTTTAGTTTTTCCACTTTAGTCTGTCCACTTTAGACTTTCCACTATAGTCTATCCACTTTAGTCTTTCCACTTTAGTCTTTCCACTTTATTCTGTCAACTTCAGTGTGTACACTTTAGTCTTTCCAATGAGTCTTTCCACTTCAGTCTTTCCACTATAGTCTGTCCACTTTAGTCTTTCAACTTTAGTCTTTCCACTATAGTCTCCACTTTATTCTGTCCACTACAGTCTTTCCAATTTAGTCTTTCCACTATTCTCTGTCAACTTTTGTCTTTCCACTATAGTCTTCACTTTATTCTGTCCACTATAGTCTTTCCACTATAGTCTTCCCAAAGTAGTCTGTCCTCTTTAGTCCTTCCACTATTCTCTATCCACTTGAGTCTTTCCACTATAGTCTCCACTTTATTCTGTCCACTACAGTCTTTCCACTATAGTCTGTCCACTTTAGTCTTTCCACTTTAGTTTTTCCACTTTAGTCCGTCCACCTTAGTCTTTCCACTATAGTTTGTCCACTTTAGTCTTTCCACTTTAGTCTTTCCACTATAGTCTCTACTTTATTCTGTCCACTACAGTCTTTACACTATAGTCTTTCCACTATAGTCTGTCCACTTTAGTCTTTCCACTATTCTCTGTCCACTTTAGTCTTTCCACTATACTCTCCACTTTATTCTGTCCACTACAGTCTTTCCACTATAGTCTTTCCACTATTCTCTGTCCACTTTAGTCTTTCCACTTTTGTCTTTCCACTATAGTCTCCACTTTATTCTGTCCACTACAGTCTTTCCACTATAGTCTTTCCACTGAAGTCTGTCCACTTTAGTCTTTCCACTTTGGTCTTTCTACTTTATTCCGTCCACTTCAGTGTGTACACTTTAGTCTGTCCACTTTAGTCTTTCCACTTTAGTTTTTCCACTATAGTCTCCACTTTATTCTGTCCACTACAGTCTTTCCACTATAGTCTTTGCACTATAGTCTGTCCACTTTAGTCTTTCCACTTTAATCTTTCCACTTTAGTCTGTCCACTTTAGTCTTTCCACTATAGTCTGTCCACTTTAGTTTTTCCACTTTGGTCTTACCACTTTATTCTGTCAACTTCAGTGTGTACACTTTAGTCTGTCCACTTTAGTCTTTCCACTTTAGTCTTTCCACTATAGTCTCCACTTTATTCTGTCCACTACAGTCTTTCCACTATAGTCTGTCCACTATTCTCTGTCCACTTTAGTCTTTCCACTATACTCTCCACTTTATTCTGTCCACTTCAGTCTTTCCACTATAGTCTGTCCACTTTAGTCTTTCCACTTTAGTCTTTCCACTATAGTCTCCACTTTATTCTGTCCACTACAGTCTTTCCACTATAGTCTTTCCACTACAGTCTGTCAACTTTAGTCTTTCCACTATTCTCTGTCCACTTTAGTCTTTCCACTATACTCTCCACTTTATTCTATCCACTATAGTCTTTCCATATAGTCTTTCCACTATAGTCTGTCCACTTTAGTCTTTCCACTTTAGTCTTTCCACTTTAGTCTGTCCACTTTAGTCTTTCCACTATAGTCTGTCCACTTTAGTCTTTCCACTATTCTCTGTCCACTTTAGTCTTTCCCCTTTAGTCTTTCCACTATAGTCTCCCCTTTATTCTGTCCACTACAGTCTTTCCACTATAGTCTTTCCACTATAGTCTGTCCACGTTAGTCTTTCCACCTTTAATCTTTCCACTTTAGTCTGTCCGCTTTAGTCTTTCCACTATAATCTGTCCACTTTAGTCTTTCCACTTTAGTCTTTCCACTTTATTCTGTCCACTTCAGTGTGTACACTTTAGTCTGTTCACTGAGTCTTTCCACTTCAGTCTTTCCACTATAGTCTGTCCACTTTAGTATTTCCACTTTAGTTTTCCACTTTAGTCTTTCCACTATAGTCTCCACTTTATTCTGTCCACTACAGTCTTTCCACTATAGTCGTTCCACTATCGTCTGTCCACTTTAGTCTTTCCACTTTAGTCTTTCCACTTTAGTCTTTCCACTATAGTCTCCACTTTATTCTGTCCACTACAGTCTTTCCACTTTAGTCTTTCCACTATTCTCTGTCCACTTTAGTCTTTCCTCTTTAGTCTTTCCACTATAGTCTTCACTTTATTCTGTCCACTTCAGTGTGTACACTTTAGTCTGTTCACTGAGTCTTTCCACTTCAGTCTTTCCACTATAGTCTGTCCACTTTAGTCTTTCCACTTTAGTCTTTCCACTATAGTCTCCACTTTATTCTGTCCACTATAGTCTTTCCACTTTAGTCTTTCCAATCCTCTCTGTCCACTTTAGTCTTTCCACTTTAGTCTTTCCACTATAGTCTCCACTTTATTCTGCTCACTACAGTCTTTCCACTATAGTCTTTCCACTATAGTCTGTCCACTTTAGTCTTTCCACTGTAGTTTTTCCACTTTAGTCTTTCCACTATAGTCTGTCCACTTTAGTCTTTCCACTATTCTCTGTCCACTTTAGTCTTTCCACTATAGTCTCCACTTTATTCTGTCCACTACAGTCTTTCCACTATAGTCTTTCCATTATAGTCTGTCCACTTTAGTCTTTCCTTTTTAGTTTTTCCACTTTAGTCTCTCCACTTTAGACTTTCCACTATAGTCTATCCACTTTAGTCTTTCCACTTTAGTCTTTCCACTATAGTCTTTCCACTATAGTCTGTCCACTTTAGTCTTTCCACTGTAGTTTTTCCACTTTAGTCTTTCCACTATAGTCTGTCCACTTTAGTCTTTCCACTATTCTCTGTCCACTTTAGTCTTTCCACTATAGTCTCCACTTTATTCTGTCCACTACAGTCTTTCCACTATAGTCTTTCCATTATAGTCTGTCCACTTTAGTCTTTCCTTTTTAGTTTTTCCACTTTAGTCTGTCCACTTTAGACTTTCCACTATAGTCTATCCACTTTAGTCTTTCCACTTTAGTCTTTCCACTTTATTCTGTCCACTTCAGTGTGTACACTTTAGTCTTTCCACTGAGTCTTTCCACTTCAGTCTTTCCACTATAGTCTGTCCATTTTAGTCTTTCCACTATAGTCTCCACTTTATTCTGTCCACTATAGTCTTTCTCTGTCCACTATAGTCTCCGCTTTTTTTTTCTGTACACTACAGTCTTTCCACTATAGTCTTTCCATTATAGTCTGTCCACTTTAGTCTTCCACTATAGTCTATCCACTTTAGTCTTTCCACTTTAGTCTTTCCACTTTATTCTGTCCACTTCAGTGTGTACACTTTAGTCTGTCCACTGAGTCTTTCCACTTCAGTCTTTCCACTATAGTCTGTCCACTTTAGTCTTTCCACTTTAGTCTTTCCACTATATTCTCCACTTTATTCTGTCCACTACAGTCTTTCCAATTTAGTCTTTCCACTATTCTCTGTCCATTTTAGTCTATCCACTATAGTCTCCACTTTATTCTGTCCACTACATTCTTTCCACTATAGTCTGTCCACTTTAGTCTTTCCACTATTCTCTGTAGACTTTATTCTTTCCACTGTAGTCTCCACTTTATTCTGTCCACTACAGTCTTTCCACTATAGTCTTTCCACTATAGTCTGTCCACTTTAGTCTTTCCACTTTAGTTTTTCCACTTTAGTCCGTCCACTTCAGTCTTTCCACTATAGTCTTTCCACTTTAGTCTTTCCACTTTAGTATTTCCACTATAGTCTCCAATTTATTCTGTCCACTACAGTCTCTCCACTATAGTCTTTCCACTATAGTCTGTCCACTTTAGTCTTTCCACTATTCTCTGTCCACTTTAGTCTTTCCACTATACTCTCCACTTTATTCTGTCCACTACAGTCTTTCCACTATAGTCTTTCCACCATAGTCTATCCACTTTAGTCTTTCCACTATTCTCTGTCCACTTTAGTCTTTCCACTATAGTCTGTCCACTTTAGTCTTTCCACTTTAGTCTTTCCACTATAGTCTCCACTTTATTCTGTCCACAACAGTCTTTCCACTTTAGTCTTTCCACTATTCTCTGTCCACTTTAGTCTTTCCACTTTAGTCTTTCCACTATAGTCTCCACTTTATTCTGTCCACTACAGACATTCCACTTTAGTCTTTCCAATACTCTCTGTCCACTTTAGTCTTTCCACTCTAGTCTTTTCACTATAGTCTCCAATTTATTCTGCTCACTACAGTCTTTCCACTATAGTCTTTAGACTATAGTCTGTCCACTTTAGTCTTTCCACTATTCTCTGTCCACTTTAGTCTTTCCACTATAGTCTGTCCACTTTAGTCTTTCCACTTTAGTCTTTCCACTATAGTCTCCACTTTATTCTGTCCACAACAGTCTTTCCACTTTAGTCTTTCCACTATTCTCTGTCCACTTTAGTCTTTCCACTTTAGTCTTTCCACTATAGTCTCCACTTTATTCTGTCCACTACAGACATTCCACTTTAGTCTTTCCAATACTCTCTGTCCACTTTAGTCTTTCCACTCTAGTCTTTTCACTATAGTCTCCACTTTATTCTGTCCACTACAGTCTTTCCACTATAGTCTTTCCACTATTCTCTGTCCACCTTAGTCTTTCCACTTTAGTCTTTCCACTATAGTCTCCACTTTATTCTGTCCACTACAGTCTTTCCACTATAGTCTTTCCACTATAGTCTGTCCACTTTAGTCTTTCCACTTTAATCTTTCCACTTTAGTCTGTCCACTTTAGTCTTTCCACTATAGTCTGTCCACTTTAGTCTTTCCACTTTGGTCTTTCCACTTTATTCTGTCCACTTCAGTGTGTACATTTTAGTCTGTCCACTGAGTCTTTCCACTTCAGTCTTTCCACTATAGTCTGTCCACTTTAGTCTTTCCACTTTAGTCTTTCCACTATAGTCTCCACTTTATTCTGTCCACTATAGTCTTTCCACTTTAGTCTTTCCAATACTCTCTGTCCACTTTAGTCTTTCCACTGTAGTCTTTCCACTATAGTCTCCACTTTATTCTGCTCACTACAGTCTTTCCACTATAGTCTTTCCACTATAGTCTGTAAACTTTAGTCTTTCCACTTTAGTTTTTCCACTTTAGTCTCTCCACTATAGTCTGTCCACTTTAGTCTTTCCACTATTCTCTGTCCACTTTAGTCTTTCCACTATAGTCTCCACTTTATTCTGTCCACTACAGTCTTTCCACTATAGTCTTTCCATTATAGTCTGTCCACTTTAGTCTTACCTTTTTAGTTTTTCCACTTTAGTCTGTCCACTTTAGACTTTCCACTATAGTCTATCCACTTTAGTCTTTCCACTTTAGTCTTTCCACTTTATTCTGTCCACTTCAGTGTGTACACTTTAGTCTTTCCACTGAGTCTTTCCACTTCAGTCTTTCATATATAGTCTGTCCACTTTGGTCTTCCCACTATAGTCTCCACTTTATTCTGTCCACTATAGTCTTTCTCTGTCCACTATAGTCTCCACTTTATTCTGTCCACTACAGTCTTTCCACTTTCGTCTTTCCACAATTCTCTGTCCAATTTAGTCTTTCCACTATAGTCACCACTTTATTCTGTCCACTACAGTCGTTCCACGATAGTCTTTCCAGTTTAGTTTTTCCACTATTCTCTGTCCACTTTAGTCTTTCCACTTTATTCTTTCCACTATAGTCTCCACTTTATTCTGTCCACTACAGTCTTTCCACTATAGTCGTTCCACTATCGTCTGTCCACTTTAGTCTTTCCACTTTAGTCTTTCCACTTTAGTCTTTCCACTATAGTCTCCACTTTATTCTGTCCACTACAGTCTTTCCACTTTAGTCTTTCCACTTTAGTCTTTCCACTATTCTCTGTCCACTTTAGTCTTTCCACTTTATTCTTTCCACTTTATTCTGTCCACTTCAGTGTGTACACTTTAGTCTGTCCACTGAGTCTTTCCACTTTAGTCTTTCCACTTTATTCTGTCCACTTCAGTGTGTACACTTTAGTCTGTCCACTGAGTCTTTCCACGTCAGTCTTTCCACTATAGTCTGTCCACTTTAGTCTTTCCACTTTAGTCTTTCCACTATAGTCTCCACTTTATTCTGTCCACTACAGTCTTTCCACTTTCGTCTTTCCACTATTCTCTGTCCACTTTAGTCTTTCCACTATAGTCTCCACTTTATTCTGTCCACTACAGTCTTTCCACTATAGTCTTTCCACTTTAGTCTTTCCACTATTCTCTGTCCACTTTAGTCTTTCCACTTTATTCTTTCCACTATAGTCTCCACTTTATTCTGTCCACTACAGTCTTTCCACTATAGTCTTTCCACTATCGTCTGTCCACTTTAGTTTTTCCACTTTAGTCTTTCCACTATAGTCTCCACTTTATTCTGTCCACTACAGTCTTTCCACTTTAGTCTTTCCACTATTCTCTGTCCACTTTAATCTTTCCACTTTAGTCTTTCCACTATAGTCTTCACTTTATTCTGTCAACTTCAGTGCGTACACTTTAGTAGGTTTACTGAGTCTTTCCACTTCAGTCTTTCCACTATAGTCTGTCCACTTTAGTCTTTCCACTTTAGTCTTTCCAATACTCTCTGTCCACTTTAGCCTTTCCACTTTAGTCTTTCCACTATAGTCTCCACTTTATTCTGCTCACTACAGTCTTTCCACTATAGTCTTTCCACTATAGTCTGCCCACTTTAGTCTTTCCACTTTAGTTTTTCCTTTTTAGTCTGTCCACTTCAAACTTTCCTTGTAGTCTATCCAATTTAGTCTTTCCACTTTAGTCTTTCCACTTTAGTCTTTCCACTTTATTCTGTCCACTTCAGTGTGTACACTTTAGTCTTTCCACTGAGTCTTTCCACTTTAGTCTTTCCACTATAGTCTCCACTTTATTCTGTCCACTACAGTCTTTCCACTATAGTCTTTCCACTATAGTCTGTCCACTTTAGTCTTTCCACTATTCTCTGTCCACTTTAGTCTTTCCACTATACTCTCCACTTTATTCTGTCCACTTCAGTCTTTCCACTATAGTCTGTCCACTTTAGTCTTTCCACTTTAGTCTTTCCACTATAGTCTCCACTTTATTCTGTCCACTACAGTCTTTCCACTATAGTCTTTCCACTATTCTCTGTCCACTTTAGTCTTTCCACTTTAGTCTTTCCACTATTCTCTGTCCACTTTAGTCTTTCCACTATAGTCTCCACTTTATTCTGTCCACTACAGTCTTTCCACTATAGTCTTTCCATTCTAGTCTGTCCACTTTAGTCTTTCCTTTTTAGTTTTTCCACTTTAGTCTGTCCACTTTAGACTTTCCACTATAGTCTATCCACTTTAGTCTTTCCACTTTAGTCTTTCCACTTTATTCTGTCCACTTCAGTGTGTACACTTTAGTCTTTCCACTGAGTATTTCCACTTCAGTCTTTCCACTATAGTCTGTCCACTTTAGTCTTTCCACGATAGTCTCCACTTTATTCTGTCCACTATAGTCTCCACTATAGTCTCCACTTTATTCTGTCCACTACAGTCTTTCCACTATAGTCGTTCCACTATCGTCTGTCCACTTTAGTCTTTCCACTTTAGTCTTTCCACTTTAGTCTTTCCACTATAGTCTCCACTTTATTCTGTCCACTACAGTCTTTCCACTTTAGTCTTTCCACTTTAGTCTTTCCACTATTCTCTGTCCACTTTAGTCTTTCCACTTTATTCTTTCCACTTTATTCTGTCCACTTCAGTGTGTACACTTTAGTCTGTCCACTGAGTCTTTCCACTTTAGTCTTTCCACTTTATTCTGTCCACTTCAGTGTGTACACTTTAGTCTGTCCACTGAGTCTTTCCACTTTAGTCTTTCCACTTTAGTCTTTCCACTATAGTCTCCACTTTATTCTGTCCACTACAGTCTTTCCACTTTAGTCTTTCCACTTTAGTCTTTCCACTATTCTCTGTCCACTTTAGTCTTTCCACTTTATTCTTTCCACTTTATTCTGTCCACTTCAGTGTGTACACTTTAGTCTGTCCACTGAGTCTTTCCACTTTAGTCTTTCCACTTTATTCTGTCCACTTCAGTGTGTACACTTTAGTCTGTCCACTGAGTCTTTCCACGTCAGTCTTTCCACTATAGTCTGTCCACTTTAGTCTTTCCACTTTAGTCTTTCCACTATAGTCTCCACTTTATTCTGTCCACTACAGTCTTTCCACTTTCGTCTTTCCACTATTCTCTGTCCACTTTAGTCTTTCCACTATAGTCTCCACTTTATTCTGTCCACTACAGTCTTTCCACTATAGTCTTTCCACTTTAGTCTTTCCACTATTCTCTGTCCACTTTAGTCTTTCCACTTTATTCTTTCCACTATAGTCTCCACTTTATTCTGTCCACTACAGTCTTTCCACTATAGTCTTTCCACTATCGTCTGTCCACTTTAGTTTTTCCACTTTAGTCTTTCCACTATAGTCTCCACTTTATTCTGTCCACTACAGTCTTTCCACTTTAGTCTTTCCACTATTCTCTGTCCACTTTAATCTTTCCACTTTAGTCTTTCCACTATAGTCTTCACTTTATTCTGTCAACTTCAGTGCGTACACTTTAGTAGGTTTACTGAGTCTTTCCACTTCAGTCTTTCCACTATAGTCTGTCCACTTTAGTCTTTCCACTTTAGTCTTTCCAATACTCTCTGTCCACTTTAGCCTTTCCACTTTAGTCTTTCCACTATAGTCTCCACTTTATTCTGTCCACTACAGTCTTTCCACTATAGTCTTTCCACTATTCTCTGTCCACCTTAGTCTTTCCACTTTAGTCTTTCCACTATAGTCTCCACTTTATTCTGTCCACTACAGTCTTTCCACTATAGTCTTTCCACTATAGTCTGTCCACTTTAGTCTTTCCACTTTAATCTTTCCACTTTAGTCTGTCCACTTTAGTCTTTCCACTATAGTCTGTCCACTTTAGTCTTTCCACTTTGGTCTTTCCACTTTATTCTGTCCACTTCAGTGTGTACATTTTAGTCTGTCCACTGAGTCTTTCCACTTCAGTCTTTCCACTATAGTCTGTCCACTTTAGTCTTTCCACTTTAGTCTTTCCACTATAGTCTCCACTTTATTCTGTCCACTATAGTCTTTCCACTTTAGTCTTTCCAATACTCTCTGTCCACTTTAGTCTTTCCACTGTAGTCTTTCCACTATAGTCTCCACTTTATTCTGCTCACTACAGTCTTTCCACTTCAGTCTTTCCACTATAGTCTGTCCACTTTAGTCTTTCCACTTTAGTCTTTCCACTATAGTCTCCACTTTATTCTGTCCACTACAGTCTTTCCACTATAGTCTTTCCACTATTCTCTGTCCACTTTAGTCTTTCCACTTTAGTCTTTCCACTATTCTCTGTCCACTTTAG
The DNA here is from genome assembly GCA_030848855.1 of Branchinecta sandiegonensis. Taxonomy (NCBI): domain Eukaryota; kingdom Metazoa; phylum Arthropoda; class Branchiopoda; order Anostraca; family Branchinectidae; genus Branchinecta; species Branchinecta sandiegonensis. The sequence continues at coordinate 229,647 of JAUPMV010000065.1, read as the reverse complement.
TCTTTCCACTATAGTCTCCACTTTATTCTGTCCACTACAGTCTTTCCACTATAGTCTTTCCATTCTAGTCTGTCCACTTTAGTCTTTCCTTTTTAGTTTTTCCACTTTAGTCTGTCCACTTTAGACTTTCCACTATAGTCTATCCACTTTAGTCTTTCCACTTTAGTCTTTCCACTTTATTCTGTCCACTTCAGTGTGTACACTTTAGTCTTTCCACTGAGTATTTCCACTTCAGTCTTTCCACTATAGTCTGTCCACTTTAGTCTTTCCACGATAGTCTCCACTTTATTCTGTCCACTATAGTCTCCACTATAGTCTCCACTTTATTCTGTCCACTACAGTCTTTCCACTATAGTCGTTCCACTATCGTCTGTCCACTTTAGTCTTTCCACTTTAGTCTTTCCACTTTAGTCTTTCCACTATAGTCTCCACTTTATTCTGTCCACTACAGTCTTTCCACTTTAGTCTTTCCACTTTAGTCTTTCCACTATTCTCTGTCCACTTTAGTCTTTCCACTTTATTCTTTCCACTTTATTCTGTCCACTTCAGTGTGTACACTTTAGTCTGTCCACTGAGTCTTTCCACTTTAGTCTTTCCACTTTATTCTGTCCACTTCAGTGTGTACACTTTAGTCTGTCCACTGAGTCTTTCCACTTTAGTCTTTCCACTTTAGTCTTTCCACTATAGTCTCCACTTTATTCTGTCCACTACAGTCTTTCCACTTTAGTCTTTCCACTTTAGTCTTTCCACTATTCTCTGTCCACTTTAGTCTTTCCACTTTATTCTTTCCACTTTATTCTGTCCACTTCAGTGTGTACACTTTAGTCTGTCCACTGAGTCTTTCCACTTTAGTCTTTCCACTTTATTCTGTCCACTTCAGTGTGTACACTTTAGTCTGTCCACTGAGTCTTTCCACGTCAGTCTTTCCACTATAGTCTGTCCACTTTAGTCTTTCCACTTTAGTCTTTCCACTATAGTCTCCACTTTATTCTGTCCACTACAGTCTTTCCACTTTCGTCTTTCCACTATTCTCTGTCCACTTTAGTCTTTCCACTATAGTCTCCACTTTATTCTGTCCACTACAGTCTTTCCACTATAGTCTTTCCACTTTAGTCTTTCCACTATTCTCTGTCCACTTTAGTCTTTCCACTTTATTCTTTCCACTATAGTCTCCACTTTATTCTGTCCACTACAGTCTTTCCACTATAGTCTTTCCACTATCGTCTGTCCACTTTAGTTTTTCCACTTTAGTCTTTCCACTATAGTCTCCACTTTATTCTGTCCACTACAGTCTTTCCACTTTAGTCTTTCCACTATTCTCTGTCCACTTTAATCTTTCCACTTTAGTCTTTCCACTATAGTCTTCACTTTATTCTGTCAACTTCAGTGCGTACACTTTAGTAGGTTTACTGAGTCTTTCCACTTCAGTCTTTCCACTATAGTCTGTCCACTTTAGTCTTTCCACTTTAGTCTTTCCAATACTCTCTGTCCACTTTAGCCTTTCCACTTTAGTCTTTCCACTATAGTCTCCACTTTATTCTGTCCACTACAGTCTTTCCACTATAGTCTTTCCACTATTCTCTGTCCACCTTAGTCTTTCCACTTTAGTCTTTCCACTATAGTCTCCACTTTATTCTGTCCACTACAGTCTTTCCACTATAGTCTTTCCACTATAGTCTGTCCACTTTAGTCTTTCCACTTTAATCTTTCCACTTTAGTCTGTCCACTTTAGTCTTTCCACTATAGTCTGTCCACTTTAGTCTTTCCACTTTGGTCTTTCCACTTTATTCTGTCCACTTCAGTGTGTACATTTTAGTCTGTCCACTGAGTCTTTCCACTTCAGTCTTTCCACTATAGTCTGTCCACTTTAGTCTTTCCACTTTAGTCTTTCCACTATAGTCTCCACTTTATTCTGTCCACTATAGTCTTTCCACTTTAGTCTTTCCAATACTCTCTGTCCACTTTAGTCTTTCCACTGTAGTCTTTCCACTATAGTCTCCACTTTATTCTGCTCACTACAGTCTTTCCACTATAGTCTTTCCACTATAGTCTGTAAACTTTAGTCTTTCCACTTTAGTTTTTCCACTTTAGTCTCTCCACTATAGTCTGTCCACTTTAGTCTTTCCACTATTCTCTGTCCACTTTAGTCTTTCCACTATAGTCTCCACTTTATTCTGTCCACTACAGTCTTTCCACTATAGTCTTTCCATTATAGTCTGTCCACTTTAGTCTTACCTTTTTAGTTTTTCCACTTTAGTCTGTCCACTTTAGACTTTCCACTATAGTCTATCCACTTTAGTCTTTCCACTTTAGTCTTTCCACTTTATTCTGTCCACTTCAGTGTGTACACTTTAGTCTTTCCACTGAGTCTTTCCACTTCAGTCTTTCCAATATAGTCTGTCCACTTTGGTCTTCCCACTATAGTCTCCACTTTATTCTGTCCACTATAGTCTTTCTCTGTCCACTATAGTCTCCACTTTATTCTGTCCACTACAGTCTTTCCACTTTCGTCTTTCCACAATTCTCTGTCCAATTTAGTCTTTCCACTATAGTCACCACTTTATTCTGTCCACTACAGTCGTTCCACGATAGTCTTTCCAGTTTAGTTTTTCCACTATTCTCTGTCCACTTTAGTCTTTCCACTTTATTCTTTCCACTATAGTCTCCACTTTATTCTGTCCACTACAGTCTTTCCACTATAGTCGTTCCACTATCGTCTGTCCACTTTAGTCTTTCCACTTTAGTCTTTCCACTTTAGTCTTTCCACTATAGTCTCCACTTTATTCTGTCCACTACAGTCTTTCCACTTTAGTCTTTCCACTTTAGTCTTTCCACTATTCTCTGTCCACTTTAGTCTTTCCACTTTATTCTTTCCACTTTATTCTGTCCACTTCAGTGTGTACACTTTAGTCTGTCCACTGAGTCTTTCCACTTTAGTCTTTCCACTTTATTCTGTCCACTTCAGTGTGTACACTTTAGTCTGTCCACTGAGTCTTTCCACGTCAGTCTTTCCACTATAGTCTGTCCACTTTAGTCTTTCCACTTTAGTCTTTCCACTATAGTCTCCACTTTATTCTGTCCACTACAGTCTTTCCACTTTCGTCTTTCCACTATTCTCTGTCCACTTTAGTCTTTCCACTATAGTCTCCACTTTATTCTGTCCACTACAGTCTTTCCACTATAGTCTTTCCACTTTAGTCTTTCCACTATTCTCTGTCCACTTTAGTCTTTCCACTTTATTCTTTCCACTATAGTCTCCACTTTATTCTGTCCACTACAGTCTTTCCACTATAGTCTTTCCACTATCGTCTGTCCACTTTAGTTTTTCCACTTTAGTCTTTCCACTATAGTCTCCACTTTATTCTGTCCACTACAGTCTTTCCACTTTAGTCTTTCCACTATTCTCTGTCCACTTTAATCTTTCCACTTTAGTCTTTCCACTATAGTCTTCACTTTATTCTGTCAACTTCAGTGCGTACACTTTAGTAGGTTTACTGAGTCTTTCCACTTCAGTCTTTCCACTATAGTCTGTCCACTTTAGTCTTTCCACTTTAGTCTTTCCAATACTCTCTGTCCACTTTAGCCTTTCCACTTTAGTCTTTCCACTATAGTCTCCACTTTATTCTGCTCACTACAGTCTTTCCACTATAGTCTTTCCACTATAGTCTGCCCACTTTAGTCTTTCCACTTTAGTTTTTCCTTTTTAGTCTGTCCACTTCAAACTTTCCTTGTAGTCTATCCAATTTAGTCTTTCCACTTTAGTCTTTCCACTTTAGTCTTTCCACTTTATTCTGTCCACTTCAGTGTGTACACTTTAGTCTTTCCACTGAGTCTTTCCACTTTAGTCTTTCCACTATAGTCTCCACTTTATTCTGTCCACTACAGTCTTTCCACTATAGTCTTTCCACTATAGTCTGTCCACTTTAGTCTTTCCACTATTCTCTGTCCACTTTAGTCTTTCCACTATACTCTCCACTTTATTCTGTCCACTTCAGTCTTTCCACTATAGTCTGTCCACTTTAGTCTTTCCACTTTAGTCTTTCCACTATAGTCTCCACTTTATTCTGTCCACTACAGTCTTTCCACTATAGTCTTTCCACTATTCTCTGTCCACTTTAGTCTTTCCACTTTAGTCTTTCCACTATTCTCTGTCCACTTTAGTCTTTCCACTATAGTCTCCACTTTATTCTGTCCACTACAGTCTTTCCACTATAGTCTTTCCATTCTAGTCTGTCCACTTTAGTCTTTCCTTTTTAGTTTTTCCACTTTAGTCTGTCCACTTTAGACTTTCCACTATAGTCTATCCACTTTAGTCTTTCCACTTTAGTCTTTCCACTTTATTCTGTCCACTTCAGTGTGTACACTTTAGTCTTTCCACTGAGTATTTCCACTTCAGTCTTTCCACTATAGTCTGTCCACTTTAGTCTTTCCACGATAGTCTCCACTTTATTCTGTCCACTATAGTCTCCACTATAGTCTCCACTTTATTCTGTCCACTACAGTCTTTCCACTATAGTCGTTCCACTATCGTCTGTCCACTTTAGTCTTTCCACTTTAGTCTTTCCACTTTAGTCTTTCCACTATAGTCTCCACTTTATTCTGTCCACTACAGTCTTTCCACTTTAGTCTTTCCACTTTAGTCTTTCCACTATTCTCTGTCCACTTTAGTCTTTCCACTTTATTCTTTCCACTTTATTCTGTCCACTTCAGTGTGTACACTTTAGTCTGTCCACTGAGTCTTTCCACTTTAGTCTTTCCACTTTATTCTGTCCACTTCAGTGTGTACACTTTAGTCTGTCCACTGAGTCTTTCCACGTCAGTCTTTCCACTATAGTCTGTCCACTTTAGTCTTTCCACTTTAGTCTTTCCACTATAGTCTCCACTTTATTCTGTCCACTACAGTCTTTCCACTTTCGTCTTTCCACAATTCTCTGTCCACTTTAGTCTTTCCACTATAGTCTCCACTTTATTCTGTCCACTTTAGTCTTTCCACTATAGTCTGTCCACTTTAGTCTTTCCACTATTCTCTGTCCACTTTAGTCTTTCCCCTTTAGTCTTTCCACTATAGTCTCCCCTTTATTCTGTCCACTACAGTCTTTCCACTATAGTCTTTCCACTATAGTCTGTCCACGTTAGTCTTTCCACCTTTAATCTTTCCACTTTAGTCTGTCCGCTTTAGTCTTTCCACTATAATCTGTCCACTTTAGTCTTTCCACTTTAGTCTTTCCACTTTATTCTGTCCACTTCAGTGTGTACACTTTAGTCTGTCCACTGAGTCTTTCCACTTCAGTCTTTCCACTATAGTCTGTCCACTTTAGTCTTTCCACTTTAGTCTTTCCACTATAGTCTCCACTTTATTCTGTCCACTACAGTCTTTCCACTTTCGTCTTTCCACTTTAGTCTTTCCACTATTCTCCGTCCACTTTAGTCTTTCCACTTTATTCTTTCCACTATAGTCTCCACTTTATTCTGTCCACTACAGTCTTTGAACTATAGTCTTTCCACTACAGTCTGTCAACTTTAGTCTTTCCACTATTCTCTGTCCACTTTAGTCTTTCCACTATTCTCTCCACTTTATTTTGTCCACTATAGTCTTTCCATATAGTCTTTACACTATAGTCTGTCCACTTTAGTCTTTCCACTTTAGTCTTTCCACTTTAGTCTAACCACTTTAGTCTTTCCACTATAGTCTGTCCACTTTAGTCTTTCCACTATTCTCTGTCCACTTTGGTCTTTCCACTTTAGTCTTTCCACTATAGTCTCCACTTTATTCTGTAAACGTTAGTCTTTCCACTATAGTCTTTGCACTATAGTCTGTCCACGTTAGTCTTTCCACTTTAATCTTTCCACTTTAGTCTGTCCTCTTTAGTCTTTCCACTATAATCTGTCCACTTTAGTCTTTCCACTTTAGTCTTTCCACTTTATTCTGTCCACTTCAGTGTGTACACTTTAGTCTGTCCACTGAGTCTTTCCACTTCAGTCTTTCTACTATAGTCTGTCCACTTTAGTCTTTCCACTTTAGTCTTTCCACTATAGTCTCCACTTTATTCTGTCCACTACAGTCTTTCCACTTTCGTCTTTCCACTATTCTCTGTCCACTTTAGTCTTTCCACTATAGTCTCCACTTTATTATGTCCACTACAGTCTTTCCACTATAGTCTTTCCACTTTAGTCTTTCCACTATTCTCTGTCCACTTTAGTCTTTTCACTTTATTCTTTCCACTATAGTCTCCACTTTATTCTGTCCACTACAGTCTTTCCACTATAGTCTTTCCAGTATCGTCTATCCACTTTAGTTTTTCCACTTTAGTCTTTCCACTATAGTCTCCACTTTATTCTGTCCACTACAGTCTTTCCACTATAGTCTTTCCATTATAGTCTGTCCACTTTAGTCTTTCCACTTTAGTTTTTCCACTTTAGTCTGTCCACTTTAGACTTTCCACTATAGTCTATCCACTTTAGTCTTTCCACTTTAGTCTTTCCACTTTATTCTGTCAACTTCAGTGTGTACACTTTAGTCTTTCCAATGAGTCTTTCCACTTCAGTCTTTCCACTATAGTCTGTCCACTTTAGTCTTTCAACTTTAGTCTTTCCACTATAGTCTCCACTTTATTCTGTCCACTACAGTCTTTCCAATTTAGTCTTTCCACTATTCTCTGTCAACTTTTGTCTTTCCACTATAGTCTTCACTTTATTCTGTCCACTATAGTCTTTCCACTATAGTCTTTCCAATGTAGTCTGTCCTCTTTAGTCCTTCCACTATTCTCTATCCACTTGAGTCTTTCCACTATAGTCTCCACTTTATTCTGTCCACTACAGTCTTTCCACTATAGTCTGTCCACTTTAGTCTTTCCACTTTAGTTTTTCCACTTTAGTCCGTCCACCTTAGTCTTTCCACTATAGTTTGTCCACTTTAGTCTTTCCACTTTAGTCTTTCCACTATAGTCTCTACCTTATTCTGTCCACTACAGTCTTTACACTATAGTCTTTCCACTATAGTCTGTCCACTTTAGTCTTTCCACTATTCTCTGTCCACTTTAGTCTTTCCACTATACTCTCCACTTTATTCTGTCCGCTACAGTCTTTCCACTATAGTCTTTCCACTATTCTCTGTCCACTTTAGTCTTTCCACTTTTGTCTTTCCACTATAGTCTCCACTTTATTCTGTCCACTACAGTCTTTCCACTATAGTCTTTCCACTGAAGTCTGTCCACTTTAGTCTTTCCACTTTGGTCTTTCTACTTTATTCCGTCCACTTCAGTGTGTACACTTTAGTCTGTCCACTTTAGTCTTTCCACTTTAGTTTTTCCACTATAGTCTCCACTTTATTCTGTCCACTACAGTCTTTCCACTATAGTCTTTGCACTATAGTCTGTCCACTTTAGTCTTTCCACTTTAATCTTTCCACTTTAGTCTGTCCACTTTAGTCTTTCCACTATAGTCTGTCCACTTTAGTTTTTCCACTTTGGTCTTACCACTTTATTCTGTCCACTTCAGTGTGTACACTTTAGTCTGTCCACTTTAGTCTTTCCACTTTAGTCTTTCCACTATAGTCTCCACTTTATTCTGTCCACTACAGTCTTTCCACTATAGTCTGTCCACTATTCTCTGTCCACTTTAGTCTTTCCACTATACTCTCCACTTTATTCTGTCCACTTCAGTCTTTCCACTATAGTCTGTCCACTTTAGTCTTTCCACTTTAGTCTTTCCACTATAGTCTCCACTTTATTCTGTCCACTACAGTCTTTCCACTATAGTCTTTCCACTACAGTCTGTCAACTTTAGTCTTTCCACTATTCTCTGTCCACTTTAGTCTTTCCACTATACTCTCCACTTTATTCTATCCACTATAGTCTTTCCATATAGTCTTTCCACTATAGTCTGTCCACTTTAGTCTTTCCACTTTAGTCTTTCCACTTTAGTCTGTCCACTTTAGTCTTTCCACTATAGTCTGTCCACTTTAGTCTTTCCACTATTCTCTGTCCACTTTAGTCTTTCCACTTTAGTCTTTCCACTATAGTCTCCCCTTTATTCTGTCCACTACAGTCTTTCCACTATAGTCTTTCCACTATAGTCTGTCCACGTTAGTCTTTCCACCTTTAATCTTTCCACTTTAGTCTGTCCGCTTTAGTCTTTCCACTATAATCTGTCCACTTTAGTCTTTCCACTTTAGTCTTTCCACTTTATTCTGTCCACTTCAGTGTGTACACTTTAGTCTGTTCACTGAGTCTTTCCACTTCAGTCTTTCCACTATAGTCTGTCCACTTTAGTATTTCCACTTTAGTTTTCCACTTTAGTCTTTCCACTATAGTCTCCACTTTATTCTGTCCACTACAGTCTTTCCACTATAGTCGTTCCACTATCGTCTGTCCACTTTAGTCTTTCCACTTTAGTCATTCCACTTTAGTCTTTCCACTATAGTCTCCACTTTATTCTGTCCACTACAGTCTTTCCACTTTAGTCTTTCCACTATTCTCTGTCCACTTTAGTCTTTCCTCTTTAGTCTTTCCACTATAGTCTTCACTTTATTCTGTCCACTTCAGTGTGTACACTTTAGTCTGTTCACTGAGTCTTTCCACTTCAGTCTTTCCACTATAGTCTGTCCACTTTAGTCTTTCCACTTTAGTCTTTCCACTATAGTCTCCACTTTATTCTGTCCACTATAGTCTTTCCACTTTAGTCTTTCCAATCCTCTCTGTCCACTTTAGTCTTTCCACTTTAGTCTTTCCACTATAGTCTCCACTTTATTCTGCTCACTACAGTCTTTCCACTATAGTCTTTCCACTATAGTCTGTCCACTTTAGTCTTTCCACTGTAGTTTTTCCACTTTAGTCTTTCCACTATAGTCTGTCCACTTTAGTCTTTCCACTATTCTCTGTCCACTTTAGTCTTTCCACTATAGTCTCCACTTTATTCTGTCCACTACAGTCTTTCCACTATAGTCTTTCCATTATAGTCTGTCCACTTTAGTCTTTCCTTTTTAGTTTTTCCACTTTAGTCTCTCCACTTTAGACTTTCCACTATAGTCTATCCACTTTAGTCTTTCCACTTTAGTCTTTCCACTATAGTCTTTCCACTATAGTCTGTCCACTTTAGTCTTTCCACTGTAGTTTTTCCACTTTAGTCTTTCCACTATAGTCTGTCCACTTTAGTCTTTCCACTATTCTCTGTCCACTTTAGTCTTTCCACTATAGTCTCCACTTTATTCTGTCCACTACAGTCTTTCCACTATAGTCTTTCCATTATAGTCTGTCCACTTTAGTCTTTCCTTTTTAGTTTTTCCACTTTAGTCTGTCCACTTTAGACTTTCCACTATAGTCTATCCACTTTAGTCTTTCCACTTTAGTCTTTCCACTTTATTCTGTCCACTTCAGTGTGTACACTTTAGTCTTTCCACTGAGTCTTTCCACTTCAGTCTTTCCACTATAGTCTGTCCATTTTAGTCTTTCCACTATAGTCTCCACTTTATTCTGTCCACTATAGTCTTTCTCTGTCCACTATAGTCTCCACTTTTTTTTTCTGTACACTACAGTCTTTCCACTATAGTCTTTCCATTATAGTCTGTCCACTTTAGTCTTCCACTATAGTCTATCCACTTTAGTCTTTCCACTTTAGTCTTTCCACTTTATTCTGTCCACTTCAGTGTGTACACTTTAGTCTGTCCACTGAGTCTTTCCACTTCAGTCTTTCCACTATAGTCTGTCCACTTTAGTCTTTCCACTTTAGTCTTTCCACTATATTCTCCACTTTATTCTGTCCACTACAGTCTTTCCAATTTAGTCTTTCCACTATTCTCCGTCCATTTTAGTCTATCCACTATAGTCTCCACTTTATTCTGTCCACTACATTCTTTCCACTATAGTCTGTCCACTTTAGTCTTTCCACTATTCTCTGTAGACTTTATTCTTTCCACTGTAGTCTCCACTTTATTCTGTCCACTACAGTCTTTCCACTATAGTCTTTCCACTATAGTCTGTCCACTTTAGTCTTTCCACTTTAGTTTTTCCACTTTAGTCCGTCCACTTCAGTCTTTCCACTATAGTCTTTCCACTTTAGTCTTTCCACTTTAGTATTTCCACTATAGTCTCCAATTTATTCTGTCCACTACAGTCTCTCCACTATAGTCTTTCCACTATAGTCTGTCCACTTTAGTCTTTCCACTATTCTCTGTCCACTTTAGTCTTTCCACTATAGTCTGTCCACTTTAGTCTTTCCACTTTAGTCTTTCCACTATAGTCTCCACTTTATTCTGTCCACAACAGTCTTTCCACTTTAGTCTTTCCACTATTCTCTGTCCACTTTAGTCTTTCCACTTTAGTCTTTCCACTATAGTCTCCACTTTATTCTGTCCACTACAGACATTCCACTTTAGTCTTTCCAATACTCTCTGTCCACTTTAGTCTTTCCACTCTAGTCTTTTCACTATAGTCTCCAATTTATTCTGCTCACTACAGTCTTTCCACTATAGTCTTTAGACTATAGTCTGTCCACTTTAGTCTTTCCACTATTCTCTGTCCACTTTAGTCTTTCCACTATAGTCTTTCCATTATACTCTCCACTTTATTCTGTCCACTACAGTCTTTCCACTATAGTCTTTCCACTATTCTCTGTCCACCTTAGTCTTTCCACTTTAGTCTTTCCACTATAGTCTCCACTTTATTCTGTCCACTACAGTCTTTCCACTATAGTCTTTCCACTATAGTCTGTCCACTTTAGTCTTTCCACTTCAATCTTTCCACTTTAGTCTGTCCACTTTAGTCTTTCCACTATAGTCTGTCCACTTTAGTCTTTCCACTTTGGTCTTTCCACTTTATTCTGTCCACTTCAGTGTGTACATTTTAGTCTGTCCACTGAGTCTTTCCACTTCAGTCTTTCCACTATAGTCTGTCCACTTTAGTCTTTCCACTTTAGTCTTTCCACTATAGTCTCCACTTTATTCTGTCCACTATAGTCTTTCCACTTTAGTCTTTCCAATACTCTCTGTCCACTTTAGTCTTTCCACTGTAGTCTTTCCACTATAGTCTCCACTTTATTCTGCTCACTACAGTCTTTCCACTATAGTCTTTCCACTATAGTCTGTAAACTTTAGTCTCTCCACTATAGTCTGTCCACTTTAGTCTTTCCACTATTCTCTGTCCACTTTAGTCTTTCCACTATAGTCTCCACTTTATTCTGTCCACTACAGTCTTTCCACTATAGTCTTTCCATTATAGTCTGTCCACTTTAGTCTTACCTTTTTAGTTTTTCCACTTTAGTCTGTCCACTTTAGACTTTCCACTATAGTCTATCCACTTTAGTCTTTCCACTTTAGTCTTTCCACTTTATTCTGTCCACTTCAGTGTGTACACTTTAGTCTTTCCACTGAGTCTTTCCACTTCAGTCTTTCCACTATAGTCTGTCCACTTTGGTCTTCCCACTATAGTCTCCACTTTATTCTGTCCACTATAGTCTTTCTCTGTCCACTATAGTCTCCACTTTATTCTGTCCACTACAGTCTTTCCACTTTCGTCTTTCCACAATTCTCTGTCCAATTTAGTCTTTCCACTATAGTCACCACTTTATTCTGTCCACTACAGTCTTTCCACGATAGTCTTTCCAGTTTAGTTTTTCCACTATTCTCTGTCCACTTTAGTCTTTCCACTTTATTCTTTCCACTATAGTCTCCACTTTATTCTGTCCACTACAGTCTTTCCACTATAGTCGTTCCACTATCGTCTGTCCACTTTAGTCTTTCCACTTTAGTCTTTCCACTTTAGTCTTTCCACTATAGTCTCCACTTTATTCTGTCCACTACAGTCTTTCCACTTTAGTCTTTCCACTTTAGTCTTTCCACTATTCTCTGTCCACTTTAGTCTTTCCACTTTATTCTTTCCACTTTATTCTGTCCACTTCAGTGTGTACACTTTAGTCTGTCCACTGAGTCTTTCCACTTTAGTCTTTCCACTTTATTCTGTCCACTTCAGTGTGTACACTTTAGTCTGTCCACTGAGTCTTTCCACGTCAGTCTTTCCACTATAGTCTGTCCACTTTAGTCTTTCCACTTTAGTCTTTCCACTATAGTCTCCACTTTATTCTGTCCACTACAGTCTTTCCACTTTCGTCTTTCCACTATTCTCTGTCTACTTTAGTCTTTCCACTATAGTCTCCACTTTATTCTGTCCACTACAGTCTTTCCACTATAGTCTTTCCACTTTAGTCTTTCCACTATTCTCTGTCCACTTTAGTCTTTCCACTTTATTCTTTCCACTATAGTCTCCACTTTATTCTGTCCACTACAGTCTTTCCACTATAGTCTTTCCACTATCGTCTGTCCACTTTAGTTTTTCCACTTTAGTCTTTCCACTATAGTCTCCACTTTATTCTGTCCACTACAGTCTTTCCACTTTAGTCTTTCCACTATTCTCTGTCCACTTTAATCTTTCCACTTTAGTCTTTCCACTATAGTCTTCACTTTATTCTGTCAACTTCAGTGCGTACACTTTAGTAGGTTTACTGAGTCTTTCCACTTCAGTCTTTCCACTATAGTCTGTCCACTTTAGTCTTTCCACTTTAGTCTTTCCAATACTCTCTGTCCACTTTAGCCTTTCCACTTTAGTCTTTCCACTATAGTCTCCACTTTATTCTGCTCACTACAGTCTTTCCACTATAGTCTTTCCACTATAGTCTGCCCACTTTAGTCTTTCCACTTTAGTTTTTCCTTTTTAGTCTGTCCACTTCAAACTTTCCTTGTAGTCTATCCAATTTAGTCTTTCCACTTTAGTCTTTCCACTTTAGTCTTTCCACTTTATTCTGTCCACTTCAGTGTGTACACTTTAGTCTTTCCACTGAGTCTTTCCACTTTAGTCTTTCCACTATAGTCTCCACTTTATTCTGTCCACTACAGTCTTTCCACTATAGTCTTTCCACTATAGTCTGTCCACTTTAGTCTTTCCACTATTCTCTGTCCACTTTAGTCTTTCCACTATACTCTCCACTTTATTCTGTCCACTTCAGTCTTTCCACTATAGTCTGTCCACTTTAGTCTTTCCACTTTAGTCTTTCCACTATAGTCTCCACTTTATTCTGTCCACTACAGTCTTTCCACTATAGTCTTTCCACTATTCTCTGTCCACTTTAGTCTTTCCACTTTAGTCTTTCCACTATTCTCTGTCCACTTTAGTCTTTCCACTATAGTCTCCACTTTATTCTGTCCACTACAGTCTTTCCACTATAGTCTTTCCATTCTAGTCTGTCCACTTTAGTCTTTCCTTTTTAGTTTTTCCACTTTAGTCTGTCCACTTTAGACTTTCCACTATAGTCTATCCACTTTAGTCTTTCCACTTTAGTCTTTCCACTTTATTCTGTCCACTTCAGTGTGTACACTTTAGTCTTTCCACTGAGTATTTCCACTTCAGTATTTCCACTATAGTCTGTCCACTTTAGTCTTTCCACGATAGTCTCCACTTTATTCTATCCACTATAGTCTCCACTATAGTCTCCACTTTATTCTGTCCACTACAGTCTTTCCACTATAGTCGTTCCACTATCGTCTGTCCACTTTAGTCTTTCCACTTTAGTCTTTCCACTTTAGTCTTTCCACTATAGTCTCCACTTTATTCTGTCCACTACAGTCTTTCCACTTTAGTCTTTCCACTTTAGTCTTTCCACTATTCTCTGTCCACTTTAGTCTTTCTACTTTATTCTTTCCACTTTATTCTGTCCACTTCAGTGTGTACACTTTAGTCTGTCCACTGAGTCTTTCCACTTTAGTCTTTCCACTTTATTCTGTCCACTTCAGTGTGTACACTTTAGTCTGTCCACTGAGTCTTTCCACGTCAGTCTTTCCACTATAGTCTGTCCACTTTAGTCTTTCCACTTTAGTCTTTCCACTATAGTCTCCACTTTATTCTGTCCACTACAGTCTTTCCACTTTCGTCTTTCCACAATTCTCTGTCCACTTTAGTCTTTCCACTATAGTCTCCACTTTATTCTGTCCACTACAGTCTTTCCACTGTAGTCTTTCCACTTTAGTCTTTCCACTATTCTCTGTCCACTTTAGTCTTTCCACTTTATTCTTTCCACTATAGTCTCCACTTTATTCTGTCCACTACAGTCTTTCCACTATAGTCTTTCCACTATCGTCTGTCCACTTTAGTTTTTCCACTTTAGTCTTTCCACTATAGTCTCCACTTTATTCTGTCCACTACAGTCTTTCCACTTTAGTCTTTCCACTATTCTCTGTCCACTTTAATCTTTCCACTTTAGTCTTTCCACTATAGTCTTCACTTTATTCTGTCCACTTCAGTGCGTACACTTTAGTAGGTTTACTGAGTCTTTCCACTTCAGTCTTTCCACTATAGTCTGTCCACTTTAGTCTTTCCACTTTAGTCTTTCCAATATAGTCTCCACTTTATTCTGTCCACTACAGTCTTTCCACTTTAGTCTTTCCAATACTCTCTGTCCACTTTAGCCTTTCCACTTTAGTCTTTCCACTATAGTCTCCACTTTATTCTGCTCACTACAGTCTTTCCACTATAGTCTTTCCACTATAGTCTGCCCACTTTAGTCTTTCCACTTTAGTTTTTCCACTTTAGTCTGTCCAATTCAAACTTTCCACTGTAGTCTATCCACTTTAGTCTTTCCACTTTAATCTTTCCACTTTAGTCTTTCCACTTTATTCTGTCCACTTCAGTGTGTACACTTTAGTCTTTCCACTGAGTCTTTCCACTTTAGTCTTTCCACTATAGTCTCCACTTTATTCTGTCCACTACAGTCTTTCCACTATAGTCTTTCCACTATAGTCTGTCCGCTTTAGTCTTTCCACTATTCTCTGTCCACTTTAGTCTTTCCACTATACTCTCCACTTTATTCTGTCCACTTCAGTCTTTCCACTATAGTCTGTCCACTTTAGTCTTTCCACTTTAGTCTTTCCACTATAGTCTCCACTTTATTCTGTCCACTACAGTCTTTCCACTATAGTCTTTCCACTATTCTCTGTCCACTTTAGTCTTTCCACTTTAGTCTTTCCACTATTCTCTGTCCACTTTAGTCTTTCCACTATAGTCTCCACTTTATTCTGTCCACTACAGTCTTTCCACTATAGTCTTTCCATTATAGTCTGTCCACTTTAGTCTTTCCTTTTTAGTTTTTCCACTTTAGACTGTCCACTTTAGACTTTCCACTATAGTCTATCCACTTTAGTCTTTCCACTTTAGTCTTTCCACTTTATTCTGTCCACTTCAGTGTGTACACTTTAGTCTTTCCACTGAGTATTTCCACTTCAGTCTTTCCACTATAGTCTGTCCACTTTAGTCTTTCCACTATAGTCTATCCACTTTAGTCTTTCCACTTTAGTCATTCCACTTTATTCTGTCCACTTCAGTGTGTACACTTTAGTCTGTCCACTGAGTCTTTCCACTTCAGTCTTTCCACTATAGTCTGTCTACTTTAGTCTTTCCACTTTAGTCTTTCCACTATATTCTCCACTTTATTCTGTCCACTACAGTCTTTCCAATTTAGTCTTTCCACTATTCTCTGTCCACTTTAGTCTATCCACTATAGTCTCCACTTTATTCTGTCCACTACATTCTTTCCACTATAGTCTGTCCAATTTAGTCTTTCCACTATTCTCTGTAGACTTTATTCTTTCCACTGTAGTCTCCACTTTATTCTGTCCACTACAGTCTTTCCACTATAGTCTTTCCACTATAGTCTTTCCACTTTAGTATTTCCACTTTAGTTTTTCCACTTTAGTCTGTCCACTTCAGTCTTTCCACTATAGTCTGTCCACTTTAGTCTTTCCACTTTAGTATTTCCACTATAGTCTCCAATTTATTCTGTCCACTACAGTCTCTCCACTTTAGTCTTTCCACTATACTCTCCACTTTATTCTGTCCACTTCAGTCTTTCCACTATAGTCTTTCCACTATAGTCTATCCACTTTAGTCTTTCAACTATTCTCTGTCCACTTTAGTCTTTCCACTATAGTCTGTCCACTTTAGTCTTTCCACTTTAGTCTTTCCACTATAGTCTCCACTTTATTCTGTCCACTACAGTCTTTCCACTTTAGTCTTTCCACTATTCTCTGTCCACTTTAGTCTTTCCACTTTAGTCTTTCCACTATAGTCTCCACTTTATTCTGTCCACTACAGACTTTCCACTTTAGTCTTTCCAATACTCTCTGTCCACTTTAGTCTTTCCACTCTAGTCTCCACTTTATTCTGCTCACTACAGTCTTTCCACTATAGTCTTTTGACTATAGTCTGTCCACTTTAGTCTTTCCACTATTCTCTGTCCACTTTAGTCTTTCCACTATAGTCTCCACTTTATTCTGTCCACTACAGTCTTTCCACTATAGTCTTTCCATTATAGTCTGTCCACTTTAGTCTTTCCACTTTAGTTTTTCCACTTTAGTCTGTCCACTTTAGACTTTCCACTATAGTCTATCCGCTTTAGTCTGTCCACTTTAGTCTTTCCACTTTATTCTGTCAACTTCAGTGTGTACACTTTAGTCTTTCCACTGAGTCTTTCCACTCCAGTCTTTCCACTATAGTTTCCACTTTCTTCTGATCATTACAGTCTTTCCACTATAGTCTTTCCACTATAGTCTGTCCACTTTAGTCTTTCCACTATTCTCTGTCCACTTTACGCTTTCCACTATAGTCTCCACTTTATTCTGTCCTCTACAGTCTTTCCACTATAGTCTTTCCACTATAGTCTGTCCACTTTAGTCTTTCCACTTTAGTTTTTCCACTTTAGTCTTTCCACTACAGTCTTTCCAATTTAGTCTTTCCACTATTCTCTGTCCACTTTAGTCTTTCCACTTTAGTTTCCAATTTATTCTGTCCACTATAGTCTTTCCACTATAGTCTTTCCACTGTAGTCTGTCCTCTTTAGTCCTTCCACTATTCTCTGTCCACTTTAGTCTTTCCACTATAGTCTCCACTTTATTCTGTCCACTACAGTCTTACCACTATAGTCTGTCCACTTTAGTCTTTCCACTTTAATCTTTCCACTATAGTCTCCACTTTATTCTGTCGACTACAGTCTTTCCACTATAGTCTTTCCACTATAGTCTGTCCACTTTAGTCTTTCCACTACTCTCTGTCCACTTTAGTCTTTCCACTATACTCTCCACTTCATTCTGTCCACTACAGTCTTTCCACTATAGTCTTTCCACTTTAGTCTTTCCACTTTAGTCTTTTCACTTTAGTCTGTCCACTTTAGTCTTTCCACTATAGTTTGTGTACTTTAGTCTTTTCACTATTCTCTGTCCACTTTAGTCTTTCCACTTTAGTCTTTCCACTACAGTCTTTCCACTATAGTCTTTCCACTACGGTCTGTCAACTTTAGTCTTTCCACTATTCTCTGTCCACTTTAGTCTTTCCACTATACTCTCCACTTTATTCTGTCCACTATAGTCTTTCCATATAGTCTTTCCACTATAGTCTGTCCACTTTAGTCTTTCCACTTTAGTCTTTCCACTTTAGTCTGTCCACTTTAGTCTTTCCACTATAGTCTCCACTTTATTCTGTCCACTACAGTCTTTCCACTATAGTCTTTCCACTATAGTCTGTCCACGTTAGTCTTTCCACTTTAATCTTTCCACTATAGTCTGTCCACTTTAGTCTTTCCACTACTCTCTGTCCACTTTAGTCTTTCCACTATACTCTCCACTTCATTCTGTCCACTACAGTCTTTCCACTATAGTCTTTCCACTTTAGTCTTTCCACTTTAGTCTTTTCACTTTAGTCTGTCCACTTTAGTCTTTCCACTATAGTTTGTGTACTTTAGTCTTTTCACTATTCTCTGTCCACTTTAGTCTTTCCACTTTATTCTTTCCACTATAGTCTCCACTTTATTCTGTCCACTACAGTCTTTCCACTATAGTCTTTCACTATCGTCTGTCCACTTTAGTTTTTCCACTTTAGTCTTTCCACTATAGTCTCCACTTTATTCTGTCCACTACAGTCTTTCCACTTTAGTCTTTCCTCTATTCTCTGTCCACTTTAATCTTTCCACTTTAGTCTTTCCACTATAGTCTTCACTTTATTCTGTCCACTTCAGTGCGTACACTTTAGTAGGTTCACTGAGTCTTTCCACTTCAGTCTTTCCACTATAGTCTGTCCACTTTAGTCTTTCCACTTTAGTCTTTCCAAGATAGTCTCCACTTTATTCTGTCCACTACAGTCTTTCCACTTTAGTCTTTCCAATACTCTCTGTCCACTTTAGCCTTTCCACTTTAGTCTTTCCACTATAGTCTCCACTTTATTCTGCTCACTACAGTCTTTCCACTATAGTCTTTCCACTATAGTCTGCCCACTTTAGTCTTTCCACTTTAGTTTTTCCATTTTAGTCTGTCCACTTCAGACTTTCCACTGTAGTCTATCCACTTTAGTCTTTCCACTTTAGTCTTTCCACTTTATTCTGTCCACTTCAGTGTGTACACTTTAGTCTTTCCACTGAGTCTTTCCACTTCAGTCTTTCCACTATAGTCTGTCCACTTTAGTCTTTCCACTTTTGTCTTTCCACTATAGTCTCCACTTTATTCTGTCCACTACAGTCTTTTCAATTTTGTCTTTCCACTATTCTCTGTCCACTTTAGTCTTTCCACTTTAGTCTTTCCACTATAGTCTCCACTTTCAGGTTCAGGTTCAGGTTTATATATTTACGTAAAAAATTTATAAAATAAATAACACTTCTTTCCCGGCAGAGAGGCATCTCGAATGCTCGGGAACAACATACAGTGAAAAAAACAGTTTAACTTAAATAAGTAACGAGTAATCATCCGCAATACCATAAATACAAAATAAATAACAAATACCACATTCACCAGACCAGACTTGCACCTCCAACTTTTCAATCCTGTGGACCTTTGCAAGGGAATGCAACCTTCCGGACCATTCAAGAGGAGAAAAACCACTCTTTATAATAAATAAATTTAATAATTCATAATCATTATTTCTTTAAATTTCTTCTTCATTAATTCTACAGAAGAACCAACCTGGATCTTACTATTATATTTATTATAACTGATTATCATACTATTCCTCAATGAAAATCGCGACCGCTCACATCTGATCAAAGGCTGCCTAACCAAATCTGTTTGCCGGGTGTTATGATTATGGGTGGATGATAGGGGTAGAAGATCAAGTATATAAAATAGCGATGGAAGCAAACCCTTCAAGTGCTTCGCTGACAGAAGCACAGACGCATAGGGCACAGTAAGTGAAACTGGAAGTATCTGTAAGAATTTGTACATGCTCTTCGTATGGGATGACTTTGGGTAGGCTGAAGGTAAAGGCAGATAGTTAACTAGGACCCTTAGTGCTTTATTCTGCAGAATCTGTAGTGGATTCCAGTGTGTCTTGAATGTATTCATGAACGACAGTGCACAGTAGTTCAGATATGATTGTACCAGGGAAAAATATATACTTCTCATTGCGTGATATGGTAGTGAGTGTCGCAAGCATCTCATAATTCCAACATTCCGGCTTAGTGTTATTCGTATTTTTTCTATGTGGTTTTTGAATGATAGCGTTGAGTCCAGAAATACACCCAGATATCTTATGTTGCTGGTTCTTTTCATCGGGATTTTGCCATCCATGGCTACAATTTTCAATTCGGGAAACGTTTGCTTGGACCGAGAGTAAATCATAAATTTGGTTTTATCCCAGTTGACGCATAAGCTGTTACTGTGAAACCAATCCACTAGTTGAAGGGCTGAATTGGCAAGCTTACTTTTCAGATTCGCTTCATCGGTGGCTTTTAAGTTAAGTACGGTATCGTCGGCGAAGAGAACAGTGAGGCCCAGATTCTTCAACGCATCAGCAAGATCATTTATATAAATTAAAAATAGTAGAGGGCCTAATATTGATCCCTGGGGAACTCCAACAAGATTGGACTGCATCACCTCAGAAGACTCTACATCGCCTCCATCCACATATTGCGTTCGGTTGTGCAAATAAGATTCGATGAGCTGATTTGCTGGTCCTCTTATACCATATCTATCTAGCTTTTTCAGTAGAATAGAGTGCGAAAGAGTGTCGAATGCCTTTTTGATATCTACAAAGATAGAAGCGGGGATCTCACCACTGTCGAGAACGTCATGGACGAATTGGGTTACCACATGAATCGCGTGTTCCGTTGAATGATTGCGTCTAAATCCAAATTGGGAAGGGCTGAAAAATCCTTGAGCATTTAGAAACTTTACAATTCTATTATACATGCATCTCTCAATTACCTTCGAAAATGCCGAAAGTATGGAAATCGGGCGGTAGTTTGATGGGTCAGCCGGATCGCCTCCTTTATGCAGGGCTATTATTCTCGCACCTTTGAGGCTCTTAGGAAAGACACCTTCTTTAAAGCATAAATTCACTATATGCACTAGTACATCCACTATAACAGGCATAATTGCTGTTAGAAGTTCAGTTGAAGTACCGTCCATGGCTTGGGAGGAGCCGTTTTTCAGTAGCTTAGCAGTAGATATTAATTCTTCAGCAATAACTGGTGTCATGAACATTGATTTCTCACTGGACGGAGGTAGAAATTCACGGAAGTTACGCGAAGGTGCATTGTCATCCGTGGATGAGGACTTGGAAGTAATCTCGCCAATCTGGGAGAAGTGTATGTTTAGCATTTCGGCAACTTCACGCTTGCCAGACACGGTGGAATTTAAATGGGGGGATCGCATCTCATCGGGTAAGGTACTGCGGCTTGGTGTCTTCCCTAGGTGTTGGTTTATCAACGCCCAAGTACGTTTGGGAGATCCTTCGGCTTTGGAGAACGCTTGATCATGAAAACTTATCTTTGCCCGTCTTAATAATTTGGTAAGAATATTCTTTTATTCTTTGAATCTGGATTGCTTCTCATCTGTTGGATCCTTAACAAAGTTCCGAAAGAATTTATTTTTACGTCTTATGCAACGCAAAAGACCAGGGGTTACCCATGGTTTCTTTGGTTGACGGTCTCTTTGTCTCTTAGATTGTGCCGGGCATGCTTTATCAAGAGCTGTAGTAAATTTATTCAAAAACGAATCAGTAGAGACGTCTATGTCTTGTTTCTGTCTACGTCTATGTCTTTATTTTGTCCACTACAGACTTTCCACTTTAGTCTTTCCAATACTCTCTGTCCACTTTAGTCTTTCCACTCTAGTCTTTCCACTATAGTCTCCACTTTATTCTGCTCACTACAGTCTTTCCACTATAGTCTTTAGACTATAGTCTATCCACGTTAGTCTTTCCACTATTCTCTGTCCACTTTAGTCTTTCCACTATAGTCTTTCCACTATTCTCTGTCGTCTTTCCACTTTAGTCTTTCCAATATAGTCTCCACTTTGTTCTGTCCACTACAGTCTTTCCACTTTAGTCTTTCCAATACTCTCTGTCCACTTTAGCCTTTCCACTTTAGTCTTTCCACTATAGTCTCCACTTTATTCTGCTCACTACAGTCTTTCCACTATAGTCTTTCCACTATAGTCTGCCCACTTTAGTCTTTCCACTTTAGTTTTTCCACTTTAGTCTGTCCACTTCAGACTTTCCACTGTAGTCTATCAACTTTAGTCTTTCCACTTTAGTCTTTCCACTTTATTCTGTCCACTTCAGTGTGTACACTTTAGTCTTTCCACTGAGTCTTTCCACTTTAGTCTTTCCACGATAGTCTCCACTTTATTCTGTCCACTACAGTCTTTCCACTATAGTCTGTCCACTTTAGTCTTTCCACTATTCTCTATCCACTTTAGTCTTTCCACTATACTCTCCACTTTATTCTGTCCACTTCAGTCTTTCCACTATAGTCTGTCCACTTTAGTCTTTCCACTTTAGTCTTTCCACTATAGTCTCCACTTTATTCTGTCCACTACAGTCTTTCCACTATAGTCTTTCCACTATTCTCTGTCCACTTTAGTCTTTCCACTTTAGTCTTTCCACTATTCTCTGTCCACTTTAGTCTTTCCACTATAGTCTCCACTTTATTCTGTCCACTACAGTCTTTCCACTATAGTCTTTCCATTATAGTCTGTCCACTTTAGTCTTTCCTTTTTAGTTTTTCCACTTTAGTCTGTCCACTTTAGACTTTCCACTATAGTCTATCCACTTTAGTCTTTCCACTTTAGTCTTTCCACTTTATTCTGTCCACTTCAGTGTGTACACTTTAGTCTTTCCACTGAGTATTTCCACTTCAGTCTTTCCACTATAGTCTGTCCACTTTAGTCTTTCCACGATAGTCTCCACTTTATTCTGTCCACTATAGTCTTTCTCTGTCCACTATAGTCTCCACTTTATTCTGTCCACTACAGTCTTTCCACTATAGTCTTTCCACTATAGTCTGTCCACTTTAGTCTTTCCACTATAGTCTATCCACTTTAGTCTTTCCACTTTAGTCTTTCCACTTAATTCTGTCCACTTCAGTGTGTACACTTTAGTCTGTCCACTGAGTCTTTCCACTTCAGTCTTTCCACTATAGTCTGTCCACTTTAGTCTTTCCACTTTAGTCTTTCCACTATATTCTCCACTTTATTCCACTTTAGTCTTTCCACTATAGTCTCCACTTTATTCTGTCCACTACAGTCTTTCCACTTTAGTCTTTCCACTATTCTCTGTCCACTTTAATCTTTCCACTTTAGTCTTTCCACTATAGTCTTCACTTTATTCTGTCCACTTCAGTGCGTACACTTTAGTAGGTTTACTGAGTCTTTCCACTTCAGTCTTTCCACTATAGTCTGTCCACTTTAGTCTTTCCACTATAGTCTCCACTTTATTCTGTCCACTACAGTCTTTCCACTATAGTCTTTCCACTATAGTCTGTCCACTTTAGTCTTTCCTCTATTCTCTGTCCACTTTAGTCTTTCCACTATACTCTCCTCTTTATTCTGTCCACTTCAGTCTTTCCACTATAGTCTTTCCATTATAGTCTGTCCACTTTAGTCTTTCCTTTTTAGTTATTCCACTTTAGTCTGTCCACTTTAGTCTTTCCACGATAGTCTCCACTTTATTCTGTCCACTATAGTCTTTCTCTGTCCACTATAGTCTCCACTTTATTCTGTCCACTACAGTCTTTCCACTATAGTCTTTCCACTATAGTCTGTCCACTTTAGTCTTTCCACTATAGTCTATCCACTTTAGTCTTTCCACTTTAGTCTTTCCACTTTATTCTGTCCACTTCAGTGTGTACACTTTAGTCTGTCCACTGAGTCTTTCCACTTCAGTCTTTCCACTATAGTCTGTCCACTTTAGTCTGTCCACTTCAGTCTTTCCACTATAGTCTGTCCACTTTAGTCTTTCCACTTTAGTATTTCCACTATAGTCTCCAATTTATTCTGTCAACTACAGTCTCTCCACTTTAGTCTTTCCACTATACTCTCCACTTTATTCTGTCCACTACAGTCTTTCCACTATAGTCTTTCCACTATAGTCTATCCACTTTAGTCTTTCAACTATTCTCTGTCCACTTTAGTCTTTCAACTATTCTCTGTCCACTTTAGTCTTTCCACTATAGTCTGTCCACTTTAGTCTTTCCACTTTAGTCTTTCCACTATATTCTCCACTTTATTCTGTCCACTACAGTCTTTCCAATTTAGTCTTTCCACTATTCTCTGTCCACTTTAGTCTATCCACTATAGTCTCCACTTTATTCTGTCCACTACATTCTTTCCACTATAGTCTGTCCACTTTAGTCTTCCCACTATTCTCTGTAGACTTTATTCTTTCCACTGTAGTCTCCACTTTATTCTGTCCACTACAGTCTTTCCACTATAGTCTTTCCACTATAGTCTGTCCACTTTAGTCTTTCCTCTATTCTCTGTCCACTTTAGTCTTTCCACTATACTCTCCTCTTTATTCTGTCCACTTCAGTCTTTCCACTATAGTCTTTCCATTATAGTCTGTCCACTTTAGTCTTTCCTTTTTAGTTATTCCACTTTAGTCTGTCCACTTTAGTCTTTCCACGATAGTCTCCACTTTATTCTGTCCACTATAGTCTTTCTCTGTCCACTATAGTCTCCACTTTATTCTGTCCACTACAGTCTTTCCACTATAGTCTTTCCACTATAGTCTGTCCACTTTAGTCTTTCCACTATAGTCTATCCACTTTAGTCTTTCCACTTTAGTCTTTCCACTTTATTCTGTCCACTTCAGTGTGTACACTTTAGTCTGTCCACTGAGTCTTTCCACTTCAGTCTTTCCACTATAGTCTGTCCACTTTAGTATTTCCACTTCAGTCTTTCCACTATAGTCTGTCCACTTTAGTCTTTCCACTTTAGTCTTTCCACTATAGTCTCCACTTTATTCTGTCCACTACAGTCTTTCCACTATAGTCTTTCCACTATAGTCTGTCCACTTTAGTCTTTCCACTTTAGTTTTTCCATTTTAGTCTCTCCACTATAGTCTGTCCACTTTAGTCTTTCCACTATTCTCTGTCCACTTTAGTCTTTCCACTATAGTCTCCACTTTATTCTGTCCACTACAGTCTTTCCACTATAGTCTTTCCATTATAGTCTGTCCACTTTAGTCATTCCACTTTAGTTTTTCCACTTTAGTCTGTCCACTTTAGACTTTCCACTATAGTCTATCCACTTTAGTCTCTCCACTTTATTCTGTCAACTTCAGTGTGTACACTTTAGTCTTTCCATTGAGTCTTTCCACTTCAGTCTGTCCACTTTAGTCTTTCCACTTTAGTCTTTCCACTATAGTCTCCACTTTATTTTGTCCACTACAGTCTTTCCAATTTAGTCTTTCCACTATTCTCTGTCCACTTTAGTCTTTCCGCCATAGTCTCCACTTTATTCTGTTCACTATAGTCTTTCCACTATAGTCTTTCCACTGTAGTCTGTCCTCTTTAGTCCTTCAACTCTTCTCTGTCCACTTGAGTCTTTCCACTATAGTCTCCACTTTATTCTGTCCACTACAGTCTTTCCACTATAGTCTGTCCACTTTAGTCTTTCCACTTTAGTTTTTCCACTTTAGTCTGTCCACTTCAGTCTTTCCACTATAGTCTGTCCACTTTAGTCTTTCCACTTTAGTTTTTCCACTTTAGTCTGTCCACTTCAATCTTTCCACTATAGTCTGTCCACTTTAGTCTTTCAACTTTAGTCTTTCCACTATAGTCTCCACTTTATTCTGTCCACTACAGTCTTTCCACTTTAGTCTTTCCACTATTCTCTGTCCACTTTAGTCTTTCCACTTTAGTCTTTCCACTATAGTCTTCACTTTATACTGTCCACTTCAGTGTGTACACTTTAGTCTGTTCACTGAGTCTTTCCACTTCAGTCTTTCCACTATAGTCTGTCCACTTTAGTCTTTCCACTTTAGTCTTTCCACTCTAGTCTCCACTTTATTCTGCTCACTACAGTCTTTCCACTATAGTCTTTCCACTATAGTCTGTCCACTTTAGTCTTTCCACTTTAGTTTTTCCATTTTAGTCTCTCCACTATAGTCTGTCCACTTTAGTCTTTCCACTATTCTCTGTCCACTTTAGTCTTTCCACTGTAGTCTCCACTTTATTCTGTCCACTACAGTCTTTCCACTATAGTCTTTCCATTATAGTCTGTCCACTTTAGTCTTTCCACTTTAGTTTGTCCACTTTAGTCTTTCCACTTTAGTTTGTCCACTTTAGTCTGTCCACTTTAGACTTTCCACTATAGTCTATCCACTTTAGTCTTTCCACTTTATTCTGTCCACTTCAGTGTGTACACTTTAGTCTGTTCACTGAGTATTTCCACTTCAGTCTTTCCACTATAGTCTGTCCACTTTAGTCTTTCCACTATAGTCTCCACTTTATTCTGTCCACTACAGTCTTTCCACTATAGTCTTTCCACTATAGTCTGTCCACTTTAGTCTTTCCACTTTAGTTTTTCCATTTTAGTCTTTCCACTATAGTCTGTCCACTTTAGTCTTTCCACTATTCTCTGTCCACTTTAGTCTTTCCACTATAGTCTCAACTTTATTCTGTCCACTACAGTCTTTCCACTATAGTCTTTCCATTATAGTCTGTCCACTTTAGTCATTCCACTTTAGTTTTTCCACTTTAGTCTGTCCACTTTAGACTTTCCACTATAGTCTATCCACTTTAGTCTTTCCACTTTATTCTGTCAACTTCAGTGTGTACACTTTAGTCTTTCCATTGAGTCTTTCCACTTCAGTCTGTCCACTTTAGTCTTTCCACTTTAGTCTTTCCACTACAGTCTCCACTTTATTCTGTCCACTACAGTCTTTCCAATTTAGTCTTTCCACTATTCTCTGTCCACTTTAGTCTTTCCACCATAGTCTCCACTTTATTCTGTTCACTATAGTCTTCCCACTATAGTCTTTCCATTGTAGTCTGTCCTCTTTAGTCCTTCAACTATTCTCTGTCCACTTGAGTCTTTCCACTATAGTCTCCACTTTATTCTGTCCACTGCAGTCTTTCCACTATAGTCTGTCCACTTTAGTCTTTCCACTTTAGTTTTTCCACTTTAGTCTGTCCACTTCAGTCTTTCCACTATAGTCTGTCCACTTTAGTCTTTTCACTTTAGTCTTTCCACTATAGTCTCCACTTTATTCTGTCCACTACAGTCTTTCCACTATATTGAATGAAAAACTTTATTTCCCATCAAAATTGGCCCGAAGGGACCTAGACGGAGTAAACAAAATAGAAAAGAAGAGAAAAAAAAACAACAACAACACGCAATACAACATTTTAACATAACAACAATCTAAGAGGATACGAACATTAGCACGTAAATGAGTTGTATAAACCGTGGGATCTGTTTAATGAACTTTCAAACTTCTTTATTCTTGCCTCAATCGCAGTCACAGGATCGGCAAGATGGTATTTTGTACTGATTTTTGTACTCTTTGCCCATGGGGGGAGACTCAACAGATACTTGGCGTACCGATAATAATAAGATCTAATATTCTGACGTTGGGATTGTAGCATTATATGCCAGAGTGGTGCCAGAGCTATAACGTGTGGCAGAGCCACAGCATTGTACACGCACTTACAAGAAACTAGGGTCGGTGACTAGACCAAGCCTTGTCGATTTTAGGTCTGAGTAGAAAGGCAGACCAAGATATGTGAGGCAACTTGTAGGGACAATATACTGGCTGCCAAGCTTAACAGAAATATTATCAGCTTCTTTTTCCCCATTAAAGATAAGCACCTCGCTTTTACTTTCATTGAAAGTTAGACCTATGTTAGAATAAGACTCTGAAAGGGCGGCAAAATTTTCCTCAATAGGCTTAACATACCGGCTCAGATTCACAATATCATCCGCATAATTTACTAAAGAAATATCTAAACCACGAAAAATACAACAAATACACACTACTTCTTGCGCCTCAATTATACTGTTATTGTAAACTGGCGGAGAAGTGATCACCCCTTGACGGATTCCCTTACGGACTGGCACAACAGCATCAGAAACAACAGGCCCAAGTGCTGACGGAACTTTAACTTTAACTTTGAGCTTACTATACAAATTTCTGAGAGGTAATACAATGGACTTCTCGAGTCCCCGCTTGAAGACACACAGCAGCAGATGGGCGTGTATACCGGAGTCGAATGCCCTGCTGACATCATGGCCGGCTAGGACTAGCTTCTCACCACGCTTATCGCAGTCATAAAGAACGTTAGCTAAAAGACGATGGACATGTTCACGACTAATCCCGGCTTTAAACCCGAACTGATTATCAGGGGTAGTACAAGCACGATTAATATCATCAATTATTAGAAGCTCGAAAAGCTTACATAAAACCGGAGCAACCGAGATCGGCCGGTAAGAATTACATTGACCAGGTTCTTTTCCTTTCTTTAAAATCGGGGTTACAATTCCGGTAGAAAAAATATCTGGAACTAGCCCACAATTAAAAATAATCTGGTACAGAAGAGAAAGATGTACTAGCAAACTATAGTCTTTCCACTATAGTCTGTCCACTTGAGTCTTTCCACTATTCTCTGTCCACTTTAGTCTTTCCACTATACTCTCCACTTTATTCTGTCCACTACAGTCTTTCCACTATAGTCTTTCCACTATAGTCTGTCCACTTAAGTCTTTCCACTTTAGTCTTTCCACTTTAGTCTGTCCGCTTTAGTCTTTCCACTATGGTTTGTCCACTTTAGTTTTTCCACTATTCTCTGTCCACTTTAGTCTTTCCACTTGAGTCTTTCCACTATAGTCTCCACTTTATTCTGTCCACTACAGTCTTTCCACTATATTCTTTCCACTATAATCTGTCCACTTTAGTCTTTCCACTTGAGTCTTTCCACTATAGTCTCCACTTTATTCTGTCCACTACAGTCTTTCCACTATAGGCTGTCCACTTTAGTCTTTCCACTATAGTCTCCACTTTATTCTGTCCACTACAGTCTTTCCAATTTAGTCTTTCCGCTATTCTCTGTCCACTTTAGTCTTTCCACTATAGTCTCCACTTTATTCTGTCCACTACAGTCTTTCCACTATAGTCTTTCCACTATAGTCTGTCCACTTTAGTCTTTCCACTATTCTCTGTCCACTTTAGTCTTTCCACTATTCTCTGTCCACTTTAGTCTTTCCACTATAGTCTCCACTTTATTCTGTCCACTACAGTCTTTCCACTATAGTCTTTCCACTAGAGTCTGTCCACTTTAGTCTTTCCACTTTAGTCTTTCCACTATATTCTCCACTTTATTCTGCTCACTACAGTCTTTCCACTATAGTCTTTCCACTATAGTCTGTCCACTTTAGTCTTTCCACTATTCTCTGTCCACTTTAGTCTTTCCACTATAGTCTCCACTTTATTCTGTCCACTACAGTCTTTCCACTATAGTCTTTCCACTATAGTCTGTCCAATTTAGTCTTTCCACTTTAGTTTTTCCACTTTAGTCTTTCCACTATAGTCTGTCCACTTTAGTCTTTCCACTATTCTCTGTCCACTTTAGTCTTTCCACTGTAGTCTCCACTTTATTCTGTCCACTACAGTCTTTCCAATATAGTCTTTCCATTATAGTCTGTCCAGTTTAGTCTTTCCACTTTAGTTTTTCCACTTTAGTCTGTCCACTTTAGACTTTCCACTATAGTCTATCCACTTTCGTCTTTCCACTTTAGTCTTTCCACTTTATTCTGTCAACTTCAGTGTGTACACTTTAGTCTTTCCACTGAGTCTTTCCACTTTATTCTGTCCACTTCAGTGTGTACACTTTAGTCTTTCCACTGAGTTTTTCCACTTTAGTCTGTCCACTTTAGACTTTCCACTATAGTCTCTCCACTTTAGTCTGTCCACTTTAGTCTTTCCACTTTATTCTGTCAACTTCAGTGTGTACACTTTAGTCTTTCCACTGAGTCTTTCCACTCTAGTCTTTCCACTATAGTCTCCACTTTATTCTGATCATTACAGTCTTTCCACTATAGTCTTTCCACTATAGTCTGTCCACTTTAGTCTTTCCACTTTAGTCTTTCCACTTTAGTCTGTCCACTTTAGTCTTTCCACTATAGTAGGTCCACTTTAGTCTTTCCACTTTAGTCTTTCCGCTTTAGTCTGTCCACTTAGTCTTTCCACTAAAGTCTGTCCACTTTAGTCTGTCCACTTTAGTCTTTCCACTTTAGTCTGTCCACTATAGTCTTTCCACTATAGTCTGTCCACTTTAGTCTTTCCACTTTAGTCTTTCCACTATACTCTCCACTTTATTCTGTCCACTACAGTCTTTCCACTATAGTCTTTCCACTATAGTCTATCCACTTTAGTCTTTCAACTATTCTCTGTCCACTTTAGTCTTTCCACTATAGTCTGTCCACTTTAGTCTTTCCACTTTAGTCTTTCCACTATAGTCTCCACTTTATTCTGCTCACTACAGTCTTTCCACTATAGTCTTTAGACTATAGTCTGTCCACTTTAGTCTTTCCACTATTCTCTGTCCACTTTAGTCTTTCCACTATAGTCTCCACTTTATTCTGACCACTACAGTCTTTCCACTATAGTCTTTCCATTATAGTCTGTCCACTTTAGTCTTTCCACTTTAGTTTTTCCACTTTAGTCTGTCCACTTTAGACTTTCCACTATAGTCTCTCCACTTTAGTCTGTCCACTTTAGTCTTTCCACTTTATTCTGTCAACTTCAGTGTGTACACTTTAGTCTTTCCACTGAGTCTTTCCACTCTAGTCTTTCCACTATAGTCTCCACTTTATTCTGATCATTACAGTCTTTCCACTATAGTCTTTCCACTATAGTCTGTCCACTTTAGTCTTTCCACTATTCTCTGTCCACTTTACTCTTTCCACTATAGTCTCCACTTTATTCTGTCCACTACAGTCTTTCCACTATAGTCTTTCCACTATAGTCTGTCCACTTTAGTCTTTGAACTTTAGTCTTTCCACTACAGTCTTTCCAATTTAGTCTTTCCACTATTCTCTGTCCACTTTAGTCTTTCCACTTTAGTTTCCACTTTATTCTGTCCACTACAGTCTTACCACTATAGTCTGTCCACTTTAGTCTTTCCACTTTAATCTTTCCACTATAGTCTCCACTTTATTCTGTCCACTATAGACTTTCCACTTTAGTCTTTCCAATACTCTCTGTCCACTTTAGTCTTTCCACTCTAGTCTTTCCACTATAGTCTCCACTTTATTCTGCTCACTACAGTCTTTCCACTATAGTCTTTAGACTATAGTCTGTCCACTTTAGTCTTTCCACTATTCTCTGTCCACTTTAGTCTTTCCACTATAGTCTCCACTTTATTCTGTCCACTACAGTCTTTCCACTATAGTCTTTCCATTATAGTCTGTCCACTTTAGTCTTTCCACTTTAGTTTTTCCACTTTAGTCTGTCCACTTTAGACTTTCCACTATAGTCTCTCCACTTTAGTCTGTCCACTTTAGTCTTTCCACTTTATTCTGTCAACTTCAGTGTGTACACTTTAGTCTTTCCACTGAGTCTTTCCACTCTAGTCTTTCCACTATAGTCTCCACTTTATTCTGATCATTACAGTCTTTCCACTATAGTCTTTCCACTATAGTCTGTCCACTTTAGTCTTTCCACTATTCTCTGTCCACTTTACTCTTTCCACTATAGTCTCCACTTTATTCTGTCCACTACAGTCTTTCCACTATAGTCTTTCCACTGTAGTCTGTCCTCTTTAGTCCTTCCACTATTCTCTGTCCACTTTAGTCTTTCCACTATAGTCTCCACTTTATTTTGTCCACTACAGTCTTACCACTATAGTCTGTCCACTTTAGTCTTTCCACTTTAATCTTTCCACTATAGTCTCCACTTTATTCTGTCGACTACAGTCTTTCCACTATAGTCTTTCCACTATAGTCTGTCCACTTTAGTCTTTCCACTATTCTCTGTCCACTTTAGTCTTTCCACTATACTCTCCACTTTATTCTGTCCACTACAGTCTTTCCACTATAGTCTTTCCACTTTAGTCTTTCCACTTTAGTCTTTCCACTTTAGTCTGTCCACTTTAGTCTTTCCACTATAGTTTGTGTACTTTAGTCTTTTCACTATTCTCTGTCCACTTTAGTCTTTCCACTTTAGTCTTTCCACTATAGTCTCCACTTTATTCTTTCCACTACAGTCTTTCCACTATAGTCTTTCCACTACAGTCTGTCAACTTTAGTCTTTCCACTATTCTCTGTCCACTTTAGTCTTTCCACCATACTCTCCACTTTATTCTGTCCACTATAGTCTTTCCATATAGTCTTTCCACTATAGTCTGTCCACTTTAGTCTTTCCACTTTAGTCTTTCCACTTTAGTCTGTCCACTTTAGTCTTTCCACTATAGTCTCCACTTTATTCTGTCCACTAAAGTCTTTCCACTATAGTCTTTCCACTATAGTCTGTCCACGTTAGTCTTTCCACTTTAATCTTTCCACTTTAGTCTGTCCACTTTAGTCTTTCCACTATAGTCTGTCCACTGTAGTCTTTCCACTTTAGTCTTTCCACTTTATTCTGTCCACTTCAGTGTGTACACTTTAGTCTGTCCACTGAGTCTTTCCACTTCAGTCTTTCCACTATAGTCTGTCCACTTTAGTCTTTCCACTTTAGTCTTTCCACTATAGTCTCCACTTTATTCTGTCCACTACACTCTTTCCACTATTCTCTGTCCACTTTAGCCTTTCCACTATAGTCTCCACTTTATTCTGTCCACTACAGTCTTTCCACTATAGTCTTTCCACTTTAGTCTTTCCACTATTCTCTGTCCACTTTAGTCTTTCCACTTTATTCTTTCCACTATAGTCTCCACTTTATTCTGTCCACTACAGTCTTTCCACTATAGTCTTTCCACTATCGTCTGTCCACTTTAGTTTTTCCACTTTAGTCTTTCCACTATAGTCTCCACTTTATTCTGTCCACTACAGTCTTTCCACTTTAGTCTTTCCACTATTCTCTGTCCACTTTAATCTTTCCACTTTAGTCTTTCCACTATAGTCTTCACTTTATTCTGTCCACTTCAGTGCGTACACTTTAGTAGGTTCACTGAGTCTTTCCACTTCAGTCTTTCCACTATAGTCTGTCCACTTTAGTCTTTCCACTTTAGTCTTTCCAATATAGTCTCCACTTTATTCTGTCCACTACAGTCTTTCCACTTTAGTCTTTCCAATACTCTCTGTCCACTTTAGCCTTTCCACTTTAGTCTTTCCACTATAGTCTCCACTTTATTCTGCTCACTACAGTCTTTCCACTATAGTCTTTCCACTATAGTCTGCCCACTTTAGTCTTTCCACTTTAGTTTTTCCACTTTAGTCTGTCCACTTCAGACTTTCCACTGTAGTCTATCCACTTTAGTCTTTCCACTTTAGTCTTTCCACTTTATTCTGTCCACTTCAGTGTGTACACTTTAGTCTTTCCACTGAGTCTTTCCACTATAGTCTGTCCACTTTAGTCTTTCCACTTTAGTCTTTCCACTATAGTCTCCACTTTATTCTGTCCACTACAGTCTTTCCAATTTTGTCTTTCCACTATTCTCTGTCCACTTTAGTCTTTCCACTTTAGTCTTTCCACTATAGTCTCCACTTTATTCTGTCCACTACAGACTTTCCACTTTAGTCTTTCCAATACTCTCTGTCCACTTTAGTCTTTCCACTCTAGTCTTTCCACTATAGTCTCCACTTTATTCTGCTCACTACAGTCTTTCCACTATAGTCTTTAGACTATAGTCTGTCCACTTTAGTCTTTCCACTATTCTCTGTCCACTTTAGTCTTTCCACTATAGTCTTTCCACTATACTCTCCACTTTATTCTGTCCACTACAGTCTTTCCACTATAGTCTTTCCACTATTCTCTGTCGTCTTTCCACTTTAGTCTTTCCAATATAGTCTCCACTTTTTTCTGTCCACTACAGTCTTTCCACTTTAGTCTTTCCAATACTCTCTGTCCACTTTAGCCTACAGACTTTCCACTTTAGTCTTTCCAATATAGTCTCCACTTTTTTCTGTCCACTACAATCTTTCCACTTTAGTCTTTCCAATACTCTCTGTCCACTTTAGCCTACAGTCTTTCCACTCTAGTCTTTCCACTATAGTCTCCACTTTATTCTGCTCACTACAGTCTTTCCACTATAGTCTTTAGACTATAGTCTGTCCACTTTAGTCTTTCCACTATTCTCTGTCCACTTTAGTCTTTCCACTTTAGTCTTTCCACTTTAGTCTTTCCACTTTATTCTGTCCACTTCACTGTGTACACTTTAGTCTTTCCACTGAGTCTTTCCACTTCAGTCTTTCCACTATAGTCTGTCCACTTTAGTCTTTCCACTTTAGTCTTTCCACTATAGTCTCCACTTTATTCTGTCCACTACAGTCTTTCCAATTTTGTCTTTCCACTATTCTCTGACCACTTTAGTCTTTCCACTTTAGTCTTTCCACTATAGTCTCCACTTTATTCTGTCCACTACAGACTTTCCACTTTAGTCTTTCCAATACTCTCTGTCCACTTTAGTCTTTCCACTCTAGTCTTTCCACTATAGTCTCCACTTTATTCTGCTCACTACAGTCTTTCCACTATAGTCTTTAGACTATAGTCTGTCCACTTTAGTCTTTCCACTATTCTCTGTCCACTTTAGTCTTTCCACTATAGTCTTTCCACTATACTCTCCACTTTATTCTGTCCACTACAGTCTTTCCACTATAGTCTTTCCACTATTCTCTGTCGTCTTTCCACTTTAGTCTTTCCACTATAGTCTCCACTTTATTCTGCTCACTACAGTCTTTCCACTATAGTCTTTAGACTATAGTCTGTCCACTTTAGTCTTTCCACTATTCTCTGTCCACTTTAGACTTTCCACTATAGTCTCTCCACTTTAGTCTGTCCACTTTAGTCTTTCCACTTTATTCTGTCAACTTCAGTGTGTACACTTTAGTCTTTCCACTGAGTCTTTCCACTCTAGTCTTTCCACTATAGTCTCCACTTTATTCTGATCATTACAGTCTTTCCACTATAGTCTTTCCACTATAGTCTGTCCACTTTAGTCTTTCAACTATTCTCTGTCTACTTTACTCTTTCCACTATAGTCTCCACTTTATTCTGTCCACTACAGTCTTTCCACTATAGTCTTTCCACTATAGTCTGTCCACTTTAGTCTTTCCACTTTAGTTTTTCCACTTTAGTCTTTCCACTACAGTCTTTCCAATTTAGTCTTTCCACTATTCCCTGTCCACTTTAGTCTTTCCACTTTAGTTTCCACTTTATTCTGTCCACTATAGTCTTTCCACCATAGTCTTTCCACTGTAGTCTGTCCTCTTTAGTCCTTCCACTATTCTCTGTCCACTATAGTCTTTCCACTATAGTCTCCACTTTATTCTGTCCACTACAGTCTTACCACTATAGTCTGTCCACTTTAGTCTTTCCACTTTAATCTTTCCACTATAGTCTCCACTTTATTCTGTCGACTACAGTCTTTCCACTATAGTCTTTCCACTATAGTCTGTCCACTTTAGTCTTTCCACTATTCTCTGTCCACTTTAGTCTTTCCACTATACTCTCCACTTTATTCTGTCCACTACAGTCTTTCCACTATAGTCTTTCCACTTTAGTCTTTCCACTTTAGTCTTTCCACTTTAGTCTGTCCACTTTAGTCTTTCCACTATAGTTTGTGTACTTTAGTCTTTTCACTATTCTCTGTCCACTTTATTCTTTCCACTTTAGTCTTTCCACTATAGTCTCCACTTTATTCTTTCCACTACAGTCTTTCCACTATAGTCTTTCCACTACAGTCTGTCAACTTTAGTCTTTCCACTATTCTCTGTCCACTTTAGTCTTTCCACCATACTCTCCACTTTATTCTGTCCACTATAGTCTTTCCATATAGTCTTTCCACTATAGTCTGTCCACTTTAGTCTTTCCACTTTAGTCTTTCCACTTTAGTCTGTCCACTTTAGTCTTTCCACTATAGTCTCCACTTTATTCTGTCCACTACAGTCTTTCCACTATAGTCTTTCCACTATAGTCTGTCCACGTTAGTCTTTCCACTTTAATCTTTCCACTTTAGTCTGTCCACTTTAGTCTTTCCACTATAGTCTGTCCACTTTAGTCTTTCCACTTTAGTCTTTCCACTTTATTCTGTCCACTTCAGTGTGTACACTTTAGTCTGTCCACTGAGTCTTTCCACTTCAGTCTTTCCACTATAGTCTGTCCACTTTAGTCTTTCCACTTTAGTCTTTCCACTATAGTCTCCACTTTATTCTGTCCACTACAGTCTTTCCACTTTCGTCTTTCCACTATTCTCTGTCCACTTTAGCCTTTCCACTATAGTCTCCACTTTATTCTGTCCACTACAGTCTTTCCACTATAGTCTTTCCACTTTAGTCTTTCCACTATTCTCTGTCCACTTTAGTCTTTCCACTTTATTCTTTCTACTATAGTCTCCACTTTATTCTGTCCACTACAGTCTTTCCACTATAGTCTTTCCACTATCGTCTTTCCACTTTATTCTTTCCACTTTAGTCTCCACTTTATTCTGCTCACTACAGTCTTTCCACTACAGTCTTTAGACTATAGTCTGTCCACTTTAGTCTTTCCACTATTCTCTGTCCACTTTAGTCTTTCCACTATGGTCTCCACTTTATTCTGTCCACTACAGTCTTTCCACTATAGTCTTTCCATTATAGTCTGTCCACTTTAGTCTTTCCACTTTAGTTTTTCCACTTTAGTCTGTCCACTTTAGACTTTCCACTATAGTCTCTCCACTTTAGTCTGTCCACTTTAGTCTTTCCACTTTATTCTGTCAACTTCAGTGTGTACACTTTAGTCTTTCCACTGAGTCTTTCCACTCTAGTCTTTCCACTATAGTCTCCACTTTATTCTGATCATTACAGTCTTTCCACTATAGTCTGTCCACTTTAGTCTTTCCACTATTCTCTGTCCACTTTACTCTTTCCACTATAGTCTCCACTTTATTCTGTCCACTACAGTCTTTCCACTATAGTCTTTCCACTATAGTCTGTCCACTTTAGTCTTTCCACTTTAGTTTTTCCACTTTAGTCTTTCCACTACAGTCTTTCCAATTTAGTCTTTCCACTATTCTCTGTCCACTTTAGTCTTTCCACTTTAGTTTCCACTTTATTCTGTCCACTATAGTCTTTCCACCATAGTCTTTCCACTGTAGTCTGTCCTCTTTAGTCCTTCCACTATTCTCTGTCCACTTTAGTCTTTCCACTATAGTCTCCACTTTATTCTGTCCACTACAGTCTTACAACTATAGTCTGTCCACTTTAGTCTTTCCACTTTAATCTTTCCACTATAGTCTCCACTTTATTCTGTCGACTACAGTCTTTCCACTATAGTCTTTCCACTATAGTCTGTCCACTTTAGTCTTTCCACTATTCTCTGTCCACTTTAGTCTTTCCACTATACTCTCCACTTTATTCTGTCCACTACAGTCTTTCCACTATAGTCTTTCCACTTTAGTCTTTCCACTTTAGTCTTTCCACTTTAGTCTGTCCACTTTAGTCTTTCCACTATAGTTTGTGTACTTTAGTCTTTTCACTATTCTCTGTCCACTTTAGTCTTTCCACTTTAGTCTTTCCACTATAGTCTCCACTTTATTCTTTCCACTACAGTCTTTCCACTATAGTCTTTCCACTACAGTCTGTCAACTTTAGTCTTTCCACTATTCTCTGTCCACTTTAGTCTTTCCACCATACTCTCCACTTTATTCTGTCCACTATAGTCTTTCCATATAGTCTTTCCACTATAGTCTGTCCACTTTAGTCTTTCCACTTTAGTCTTTCCACTTTAGTCTGTCCACTTTAGTCTTTCCACTATAGTCTCCACTTTATTCTGTCCACTACAGTCTTTCCACTATAGTCTTTCCACTATAGTCTGTCCACGTTAGTCTTTCCACTTTAATCTTTCCACTTTAGTCTGTCCACTTTAGTCTTTCCACTATAGTCTGTCCACTTTAGTCTTTCCACTTTAGTCTTTCCACTTTATTCTGTCCACTTCAGTGTGTACACTTTAGTCTGTCCACTGAGTCTTTCCACTTCAGTCTTTCCACTATAGTCTGTCCACTTTAGTCTTTCCACTTTAGTCTTTCCACTATAGTCTCCACTTTATTCTGTCCACTACAGTCTTTCCACTCTGTCCACTTTAGCCTTTCCACTATAGTCTCCACTTTATTCTGTCCACTACAGTCTTTCCACTATAGTCTTTCCACTTTAGTCTTTCCACTATTCTCTGTCCACTTTAGTCTTTCCACTTTATTCTTTCCACTATAGTCTCCACTTTATTCTGTCCACTACAGTCTTTCCACTATAGTCTTTCCACTATCGTCTGTCCACTTTAGTTTTTCCACTTTAGTCTTTCCACTTTAGTCTCCACTTTATTCTGTCCACTACAGTCTTTCCACTTTAGTCTTTCCACTATTCTCTGTCCACTTTAATCTTTCCACTTTAGTCTTTCCACTATAGTCTTCACTTTATTCTGTCCACTTCAGTGCGTACACTTTAGTAGGTTCACTGAGTCTTTCCACTTCAGTCTTTCCACTATAGTCTGTCCACTTTAGTCTTTCCACTTTAGTCTTTCCACTATAGTCTCCACTTTATTCTGCTCACTACAGTCTTTCCACTATAGTCTTTCCACTATAGTCTGCCCACTTTAGTCTTTCCACTTTAGTTTTTCCACTTTAGTCTGTCCACTTCAGACTTTCCACTGTAGTCTATCCACTTTAGTCTTTCCACTTTAGTCTTTCCACTTTATTCTGTCCACTTCAGTGTGTACACTTTAGTCTTTCCACTGAGTCTTTCCACTATAGTCTGTCCACTTTAGTCTTTCCACTTTAGTCTTTCCACTACAGTCTCCACTTTATTCTGTCCACTACAGTCTTTCCAATTTTGTCTTTCCACTATTCTCTGTCCACTTTAGTCTTTCCACTTTAGTCTTTCCACTATAGTCTCCACTTTATTCTGTCCACTACAGACTTTCCACTTTAGTCTTTCCAATACTCTCTGTCCACTTTAGTCTTTCCACTCTAGTCTTTCCACTATAGTCTCCACTTTATTCTGCTCACTACAGTCTTTCCACTATAGTCTTTAGACTATAGTCTGTCCACTTTAGTCTTTCCACTATTCTCTGTCCACTTTAGTCTTTCCACTATAGTCTTTCCACTATACTCTCCACTTTATTCTGTCCACTACAGTCTTTCCACTATAGTCTTTCCACTATTCTCTGTCGTCTTTCCACTTTAGTCTTTCCAATATAGTCTCCACTTTTTTCTGTCCACTACAGTCTTTCCACTTTAGTCTTTCCAATAGTCTCTGTCCACTTTAGCCTACAGACTTTCCACTTTAGTCTTTCCAATATAGTCTCCACTTTTTTCTGTCCACTACAGTCTTTCCACTTTAGTCTTTCCAATACTCTCTGTCCACTTTAGCCTACAGTCTTTCCACTCTAGTCTTTCCACTATAGTCTCCACTTTATTCTGCTCACTACAGTCTTTCCACTATAGTCTTTAGACTATAGTCTGTCCACTTTAGTCTTTCCACTATTCTCTGTCAACTTTAGTCTTTCCACTTTAGTCTTTCCACTTTAGTCTTTCCACTTTATTCTGTCCACTTCAGTGTGTACACTTTAGTCTTTCCACTGAGTCTTTCCACTTCAGTCTTTCCACTATAGTCTGTCCACTTTAGTCTTTCCACTTTAGTCTTTCCACTATAGTCTCCACTTTATTCTGTCCACTACAGTCTTTCCAATTTTGTCTTTCCACTATTCTCTGTCCACTTTAGTCTTTCCACTTTAGTCTTTCCACTATAGTCTCCACTTTATTCTGTCCACTACAGACTTTCCACTTTAGTCTTTCCAATACTCTCTGTCCACTTTAGTCTTTCCACTCTAGTCTTTCCACTATAGTCTCCACTTTATTCTGCTCACTACAGTCTTTCCACTATAGTCTTTAGACTATAGTCTGTCCACTTTAGTCTTTCCACTATTCTCTGTCCACTTTAGTCTTTCCACTATAGTCTTTCCACTATACTCTCCACTTTATTCTGTCCACTACAGTCTTTCCACTATAGTCTTTCCACTATTCTCTGTCGTCTTTCCACTTTAGTCTTTCCACTATAGTCTCCACTTTATTCTGCTCACTACAGTCTTTCCACTATAGTCTTTAGACTATAGTCTGTCCACTTTAGTCTTTCCACTATTCTCTGTCCACTTTAGACTTTCCACTATAGTCTCTCCACTTTAGTCTGTCCACTTTAGTCTTTCCACTTTATTCTGTCAACTTCAGTGTGTACACTTTAGTCTTTCCACTGAGTCTTTCCACTCTAGTCTTTCCACTATAGTCTCCACTTTATTCTGATCATTACAGTCTTTCCACTATAGTCTTTCCACTATAGTCTGTCCACTTTAGTCTTTCCACTATTCTCTGTCCACTTTACTCTTTCCACTATAGTCTCCACTTTATTCTGTCCACTACAGTCTTTCCACTATAGTCTTTCCACTATAGTCTGTCCACTTTAGTCTTTCCACTTTAGTTTTTCCACTTTAGTCTTTCCACTACAGTCTTTCCAATTTAGTCTTTCCACTATTCCCTGTCCACTTTAGTCTTTCCACTTTAGTTTCCACTTTATTCTGTCCACTATAGTCTTTCCACCATAGTCTTTCCACTGTAGTCTGTCCTCTTTAGTCCTTCCACTATTCTCTGTCCACTATAGTCTTTCCACTATAGTCTCCACTTTATTCTGTCCACTACAGTCTTACCACTATAGTCTGTCCACTTTAGTCTTTCCACTTTAATCTTTCCACTATAGTCTCCACTTTATTCTGTCGACTACAGTCTTTCCACTATAGTCTTTCCACTATAGTCTGTCCACTTTAGTCTTTCCACTATTCTCTGTCCACTTTAGTCTTTCCACTATACTCTCCACTTTATTCTGTCCACTACAGTCTTTCCACCATAGTCTTTCCACTTTAGTCTTTCCACTTTAGTCTTTCCACTTTAGTCTGTCCACTTTAGTCTTTCCACTATAGTTTGTGTACTTTAGTCTTTTCACTATTCTCTGTCCACTTTAGTCTTTCCACTTTAGTCTTTCCACTATAGTCTCCACTTTATTCTGTCCACTACAGTCTTTCCACTTTCGTCTTTCCACTATTCTCTGTCCACTTTAGCCTTTCCACTATAGTCTCCACTTTATTCTGTCCACTACAGTCTTTCCACTATAGTCTTTCCACTTTAGTCTTTCCACTATTCTCTGTCCACTTTAGTCTTTCCACTATGGTCTCCACTTTATTCTGTCCACTACAGTCTTTCCACTATAGTCTTTCCATTATAGTCTGTCCACTTTAGTCTTTCCACTTTAGTTTTTCCACTTTAGTCTGTCCACTTTAGACTTTCCACTATAGTCTCTCCACTTTAGTCTGTCCACTTTAGTCTTTCCACTTTATTCTGTCAACTTCAGTGTGTACACTTTAGTCTTTCCACTGAGTCTTTCCACTCTAGTCTTTCCACTATAGTCTCCACTTTATTCTGATCATTACAGTCTTTCCACTATAGTCTTTCCACTATAGTCTGTCCACTTTAGTCTTTCCACTATTCTCTGTCCACTTTACTCTTTCCACTATAGTCTCCACTTTATTCTGTCCACTACAGTCTTTCCACTATAGTCTTTCCACTATAGTCTGTCCACTTTAGTCTTTCCACTTTAGTTTTTCCACTTTAGTCTTTCCACTACAGTCTTTCCAATTTAGTCTTTCCACTATTCCCTGTCCACTTTAGTCTTTCCACTTTAGTTTCCACTTTATTCTGTCCACTATAGTCTTTAGTCTTTCCACTATACTCTCCACTTTATTCTGTCCACTACAGTCTTTCCACTATAGTC
The DNA here is from genome assembly GCA_030848855.1 of Branchinecta sandiegonensis. Lineage (NCBI taxonomy): Eukaryota > Metazoa > Arthropoda > Branchiopoda > Anostraca > Branchinectidae > Branchinecta > Branchinecta sandiegonensis. The sequence continues at coordinate 188,408 of JAUPMV010000065.1, read as the reverse complement.
TTTCCACTTTAGTCTTTCCACTTTAGTCTTTCCACTTTAGTCTGTCCACTTTAGTCTTTCCACTATAGTTTGTGTACTTTAGTCTTTTCACTATTCTCTGTCCACTTTAGTCTTTCCACTTTAGTCTTTCCACTATAGTCTCCACTTTATTCTTTCCACTACAGTCTTTCCACTATAGTCTTTCCACTACAGTCTGTCAACTTTAGTCTTTCCACTATTCTCTGTCCACTTTAGTCTTTCCACCATACTCTCCACTTTTTTCTGTCCACTATAGTCTTTCCATATAGTCTTTCCACTATAGTCTGTCCACTTTAGTCTTTCCACTTTAGTCTTTCCACTTTAGTCTGTCCACTTTAGTCTTTCCACTATAGTCTCCACTTTATTCTGTCCACTACAGTCTTTCCACTATAGTCTTTCCACTATAGTCTGTCCACGTTAGTCTTTCCACTTTAATCTTTCCACTTTAGTCTGTCCACTTTAGTCTTTCCACTATAGTCTGTCCACTTTAGTCTTTCCACTTTAGTCTTTCCACTTTATTCTGTCCACTTCAGTGTGTACACTTTAGTCTGTCCACTGAGTCTTTCCACTTCAGTCTTTCCACTATAGTCTGTCCACTTTAGTCTTTCCACTTTAGTCTTTCCACTATAGTCTCCACTTTATTCTGTCCACTACAGTCTTTCCACTTTCGTCTTTCCACTATTCTCTGTCCACTTTAGCCTTTCCACTATAGTCTCCACTTTATTCTGTCCACTACAGTCTTTCCACTATAGTCTTTCCACTTTAGTCTTTCCACTATTCTCTGTCCACTTTAGTCTTTCCACTTTATTCTTTCCACTATAGTCACCACTTTATTCTGTCCACTACAGTCTTTCCACTATAGTCTTTCCACTATCGTCTGTCCACTTTAGTTTTTCCACTTTAGTCTTTCCACTATAGTCTCCACTTTATTCTGTCCACTACAGTCTTTCCACTTTAGTCTTTCCACTATTCTCTGTCCACTTTAATCTTTCCACTTTAGTCTTTCCACTATAGTCTTCACTTTATTCTGTCCACTTCAGTGCGTACACTTTAGTAGGTTCACTGAGTCTTTCCACTTCAGTCTTTCCACTATAGTCTGTCCACTTTAGTCTTTCCACTTTAGTCTTTCCAATATAGTCTCCACTTTATTCTGTCCACTACAGTCTTTCCACTTTAGTCTTTCCAATACTCTCTGTCCACTTTAGCCTTTCCACTTTAGTCTTTCCACTATAGTCTCCACTTTATTCTCCTCACTACAGTCTTTCCACTATAGTCTTTCCACTATAGTCTGCCCACTTTAGTCTTTCCACTTTAGTTTTTCCACTTTAGTCTGTTCACTTCAGACTTTCCACTGTAGTCTATCCACTTTAGTCTTTCCACTTTAGTCTTTCCACTTTATTCTGTCCACTTCAGTGTGTACACTTTAGTCTTTCCACTGAGTCTTTCCACTATAGTCTGTCCACTTTAGTCTTTCCACTTTAGTCTTTCCACTATAGTCTCCACTTTATTCTGTCCACTACAGTCTTTCCAATTTTGTCTTTCCACTATTCTCTGTCCACTTTAGTCTTTCCACTTTATTCTTTCCACTATAGTCTCCACTTTATTCTGTCCACTACAGACTTTCCACTTTAGTCTTTCCAATACTCTCTGTCCACTTTAGTCTTTCCACTTTAGTCTTTCCACTTTAGTCTTTCCACTTTATTCTGTCCACTTCAGTGTGTACACTTTAGTCTTTCCAATATAGTCTCCACTTTTTTCTGTCCACTACAGTCTTTCCACTTTAGTCTTTCCAATACTCTCTGTCCACTTATAGCCTTTCCACTTTAGTCTTTCAACTATAGTCTCCACTTTATTCTGTCCACTACAGACTTTCCACTTTAGTCTTTCCAATACTCTCTGTCCACTTTAGTCTTTCCACTCTAGTCTTTCCACTATAGTCTCCACTTTATTCTGCTCACTACAGTCTTTCCACTATAGTCTTTAGACTATAGTCTGTCCACTTTAGTCTTTCCACTATTCTCTGTCCACTTTAGTCTTTCCACTATAGTCTTTCCACTATACTCTCCACTTTATTCTGTCCACTACAGTCTTTCCACTATAGTCTTTCCACTATTCTCTGTCGTCTTTCCACTTTAGTCTTTCCAATATAGTCTCCACTTTTTTCTGTCCACTACAGTCTTTCCACTTTAGTCTTTCCAATACTCTCTGTCCACTTTAGCCTTTCCACTTTAGTCTTTCCACTATAGTCTCCACTTTATTCTGCTCACTACAGTCTTTCCACTGTAGTCTATCCACTTTAGTCTTTCCACTTTAGTCTTTCCACTTTAGTCTTTCCACTTTATTCTGTCCACTTCAGTGTGTACACTTTAGTCTTTCCACTGAGTCTTTCCACTTTAGTCTTTCCACTATAGTCTCCACTTTATTCTGTCCACTACAGTCTTTCCACTATAGTCTTTCCACTATAGTCTGTCCACTTTAGTCTTTCCACTATTCTCTTTCCACTTTAGTCTTTCCACTATACTCTCCACTTTATTCTGTCCACTTCAGTCTTTCCACTATAGTCTGTCCACTTTAGTCTTTCCACTTTAGTCTTTCCACTATAGTCTCCACTTTATTCTGTCCACTACAGTCTTTCCACTATAGTCTTTCCACTATTCTCTGTCCACTTTAGTCTTTCCACTTTAGTCTTTCCACTATTCTCTGTCCACTTTAGTCTTTCCACTATAGTCTCCACTTTATTCTGTCCACTACAGTCTTTCCACTATAGTCTTTCCATTATATTTTGTCCACTTTAGTCTTTCCTTTTTAGTTTTTCCACTTTAGTCTGTCCACTTTAGACTTTCCACTATAGTCTATCCACTTTAGTCTTTCCACTTTAGTCTTTCCACTTTAGTCTTTCCACTTTATTCTGTCCACTTCAGTGTGTACACTTTAGTCTTTCCACTGAGTCTTTCCACTTCAGTCTTTCCACTATAGTCTGTCCACTTTAGTCTTTCCACTTTAGTCTTTCCACTATAGTCTCCACATTATTCTGTCCACTACAGTCTTTCCAATTTTGTCTTTCCACTATTCTCTGTCCACTTTAGTCTTTCCACTTTAGTCTTTCCACTATAGTCTCCACTTTATTCTGTCCACTACAGACTTTCCACTTTAGTCTTTCCAATACTCTCTGTCCACTTTAGTCTTTCCACTCTAGTCTTTCCACTATAGTCTCCACTTTATTCTGCTCACTACAGTCTTTCCACTATAGTCTTTAGACTATAGTCTGTCCACTTTAGTCTTTCCACTATTCTCTGTCCACTTTAGTCTTTCCACTATAGTCTTTCCACTATACTCTCCACTTTATTCTGTCCACTACAGTCTTTCCACTATAGTCTTTCCACTATTCTCTGTCGTCTTTCCACTTTAGTCTTTCCAATATAGTCTCCACTTTTTTCTGTCCACTACAGTCTTTCCACTTTAGTCTTTCCAATACTCTCTGTCCACTTTAGCCTTTCCACTTTAGTCTTTCCACTATAGTCTCCACTTTATTCTGTCCACTACAGACTTTCCACTTTAGTCTTTCCAATACTCTCTGTCCACTTTAGTCTTTCCACTCTAGTCTTTCCACTATAGTCTCCACTTTATTCTGCTCACTACAGTCTTTCCACTATAGTCTTTAGACTATAGTCTGTCCACTTTAGTCTTTCCACTATTCTCTGTCCACTTTAGTCTTTCCACTATAGTCTTTCCACTTTAGTCTTTCCACTATAGTCTTTCCACTATACTCTCCACTTTATTCTGTCCACTACAGTCTTTCCACTATAGTCTTTCCACTATTCTCTGTCGTCTTTCCACTTTAGTCTTTCCAATATAGTCTCCACTTTTTTCTGTCCACTACAGTCTTTCCACTTTAGTCTTTCCAATACTCTCTGTCCACTTTAGCCTTTCCACTTTAGTCTTTCCACTATAGTCTCCACTTTATTCAGCTCACTACAGTCTTTCCACTATAGTCTTTCCACTATAGTCTGCCCACTTTAGTCTTTCCACTTTAGTTTTTCCACTTTAGTCTGTCCACTTCAGACTTTCCACTGTAGTCTATCCACTTTAGTCTTTCCACTTTAGTCTTTCCACTTTAGTCTTTCCACTTTATTCTGTCCACTTCAGTGTGTACACTTTAGTCTTTCCACTGAGTCTTTCCACTTTAGTCTTTCCACTATAGTCTCCACTTTATTCTGTCCACTACAGTCTTTCCACTATAGTCTTTCCACTATAGTCTGTCCACTTTAGTCTTTCCACTATTCTCTGTCCACTTTAGTCTTTCCACTATACTCTCCACTTTATTCTGTCCACTTCAGTCTTTCCACTATAGTCTGTCCACTTTAGTCTTTCCACTTTAGTCTTTCCACTATAGTCTCCACTTTATTCTGTCCACTACAGTCTTTCCACTATAGTCTTTCCACTATTCTCTGTCCACTTTAGTCTTTCCACTTTAGTCTTTCCACTATTCTCTGTCCACTTTAGTCTTTCCACTATAGTCTCCACTTTATTCTGTCCACTACAGTCTTTCCACTATAGTCTTTCCATTATAGTCTGTCCACTTTAGTCTTTCCTTTTTAGTTTTTCCACTTTAGTCTGTCCACTTTAGACTTTCCACTATAGTCTATCCACTTTAGTCTTTCCACTTTAGTCTTTCCACTTTATTCTGTCCACTTCAGTGTGTACACTTTAGTCTTTCCACTGAGTATTTCCACTTCAGTCTTTCCACTATAGTCTGTCCACTTTAGTCTTTCCACGATAGTCTCCACTTTATTCTGTCCACTATAGTCTTTCTCTGTCCACTATAGTCTCCACTTTATTCTGTCCACTACAGTCTTTCAACTATAGTCTTTCCACTATAGTCTGTCCACTTTAGTCTTTCCACTATAGTCTATCCACTTTAGTCTTTCCACTTTAGTCTTTCCACTTCATTCTGTCCACTTCAGTGTGTACACTTTAGTCTGTCCACTGAGTCTTTCCACTTCAGTCTTTCCACTATAGTCTGTCCACTTTAGTTTATTCTGTCCACTACAGTCTTTCCAATTTAGTCTTTCCACTATTCTCTGTCCACTTTAGTCTATCCACTATAGTCTCCACTTTATTCTGTCCACTACATTCTTTCCACTATAGTCTGTCCACTTTAGTCTTTCCACTATTCTCTGTAGACTTTATTCTTTCCACTGTAGTCTCCACTTTATTCTATCCACTACAGTCTTTCCACTATAGTCTTTCCACTATAGTCTTTCCACTTTAGTCTATCCACTTTAGTCTTTCCACTTTAGTCTTTCCACTTAATTCTGTCCACTTCAGTGTGTACACTTTAGTCTGTCCACTGAGTCTTTCCACTTCAGTCTTTCCACTATAGTCTGTCCACTTTAGTCTTTCCACTTTAGTCTTTCCACTATATTCTCCACTTTATTCTGTCCACTACAGTCTTTCCAATTTAGTCTTTCCACTATTCTCTGTCCACTTTAGTCTATCCACTATAGTCTCCACTTTATTCTGTCCACTACATTCTTTCCACTATAGTCTGTCCACTTTAGTCTTTCCACTATTCTCTGTAGACTTTATTCTTTCCACTGTAGTCTCCACTTTATTCTGTCCACTTCAGTCTTTCCACTATAGTCTGTCCACTTTAGTCTTTCCACTTTAGTATTTCCACTATAGTCTCCAATTTATTCTGTCCACTACAGTCTCTCCACTATAGTCTTTCCACTATAGTCTGTCCACTTTAGTCTTTCCACTATTCTCTGTCCACTTTAGTCTTTCCACTATACTCTCTACTTTATTCTGTCCACTACAGTCTTTCCACTATAGTCTTTCCACTATAGTCTATCCACTTTAGTCTTTCAACTATTCTCTGTCCACTTTAGTCTTTCCACTATAGTCTGTCCACTTTAGTCTTTCCACTTTAGTCTTTCCACTATAGTCTCCACTTTATTCTGTCCACTACAGTCTTTCCACTTATAGTCTTTCCACTATTCTCTGTCCACTTTAGTCTTTCCACTTTAGTCTTTCCACTATAGTCTCCACTTTATTCTGTCCACTACAGACTTTCCACTTTAGTCTTTCCAATACTCTCTGTCCAGTTTAGTCTTTCCACTCTAGTCTTTCCACTATAGTCTCCACTTTATTCTGCTCACTACAGTCTTTCCATTATAGTCTTTAGACTATAGTCTGTCCACTTTAGTCTTTCCACTATTCTCTGTCCACTTTAGTCTTTCCACTATAGTCTCCACTTTATTCTGTCCACTACAGTCTTTCCACTATAGTCTTTCCATTATAGTCTGTCCACTTTAGTCTTTCCACTTTAGTTTTTCCACTTTAGTCTGTCCACTTTAGACTTTCCACTATGGTCTATCCACTTTGGTCTGTCCACTTTAGTCTTTCCACTTTATTCTGTCAACTTCAGTGTGTACACTTTAGTCTTTCCACTGAGTCTTTCCACTCTAGTCTTTCCACTATAGTGTCCACTTTATTCTGATCATTACAGTCTTTCCACTATAGTCTTTCCACTATAGTCTGTCCACTTTAGTCTTTCCACTATTCTCTGTCCACTTTACTCTTTCCACTATAGTCTCCACTTTATTCTGTCCACTACAGTCTTTCCACTATAGTCTTTCCACTATAGTCTGTCCACTTTAGTCTTTCCACTTTAGTTTTTCCACTTTAGTCTTTCCACTACAGTCTTTCCAATTTAGTCTTTCCACTATTCTCTGTCCACTTTAGTCTTTCCACTTTAGTTTCCACTTTATTCTGTCCACTATAGTCTTTCCACTATAGTCTTTCCACTGTAGTCTGTCCTCTTTAGTCCTTGCACTATTCTCTGTCCACTTTAGTCTTTCCACTATACTCTCCACTTTATTCTTTCCACTACAGTCTTACCACTATAGTCTGTCCACTTTAGTCTTTCCACTTTAATCTTTCCACTATAGTCTGTCCACTTTAGTCTTTCCACTATTCTCTGTCCACTTTAGTCTTTCCACTATACTCTCCACTTTATTCTGTCCACTACAGTCTTTCCACTATAGTATTTCCACTTTAGTCTTTCCACTTTAGTCTTTCCACTTTAGTCTGTCCACTTTAGTCTTTCCACTATAGTTTGTGTACTTTAGTCTTTTCACTATTCTCTGTCCACTTTATTCTTTCCACTACAGTCTTCCCACTATAGTCTTTCCACTACAGTCTGTCAACTTTAGTCTTTCCACTATTCTCTGTCCACTTTAGTCTTTCCACTATACTCTCCACTTTATTCTGTCCACTATAGTCTTTCCATATAGTCTTTCCACTATAGTCTGTCCACTTTAGTCTTTCCACTTTAGTCTTTCCACTTTAGTCTGTCCACTTTAGTCTTTCCACTATAGTCTCCACTTTATTCTGTCCACTACAGTCTTTCCATTATAGTCTTTCCACTATAGTCTGTCCACGTTAGTCTTTCCACTTTAATCTTTCCACTTTAGTCTGTCCACTTTAGTCTTTCCACTATAGTCTGTCCACTTTAGTCTTTCCACTTTAGTCTTTCCACTTTATTCTGTCCACTTCAGTGTGTACACTTTAGTCTGTCCACTGAGTCTTTCCACTTCAGTCTTTCCACTATAGTCTGTCCACTTTAGTCTTTCCACTTTAGTCTTTCCACGATAGTCTCCACTTTATTCTGTCCACTATAGTCTTTCTCTGTCCACTATAGTCTCCACTTTATTCTGTCCACTACAGTCTTTCCACTATAGTCTTTCCACTATAGTCTGTCCACTTTAGTCTTTCCACTATAGTCTATCCACTTTAGTCTTTCCACTTTAGTCTTTCCACTTCATTCTGTCCACTTCAGTGTGTACACTTTAGTCTGTCCACTGAGTCTTTCCACTTCAGTCTTTCCACTATAGTCTGTCCACTTTAGTCTTTCCACTATATTCTCCACTTTATTCTGTCCACTACAGTCTTTCCAATTTAGTCTTTCCACTATTCTCTGTCCACTTTAGTCTATCCACTATAGTCTCCACTTTATTCTGTCCACTACATTCTTTCCACTATAGTCTGTCCACTTTAGTCTTTCCACTATTCTCTGTAGACTTTATTCTTTCCACTGTAGTCTCCACTTTATTCTGTCCACTACAGTCTTTCCACTATAGTCTTTCCACTATAGTCTTTCCACTTTAGTCTATCCACTTTAGTCTTTCCACTTTAGTCTTTCCACTTAATTCTGTCCACTTCAGTGTGTACACTTTAGTCTGTCCACTGAGTCTTTCCACTTCAGTCTTTCCACTATAGTCTGTCCACTTTAGTCTTTCCACTTTAGTCTTTCCACTATATTCTCCACTTTATTCTGTCCACTACAGTCTTTCCAATTTAGTCTTTCCACTATTCTCTGTCCACTTTAGTCTATCCACTATAGTCTCCACTTTATTCTGTCCACTACATTCTTTCCACTATAGTCTGTCCACTTTAGTCTTTCCACTATTCTCTGTAGACTTTATTCTTTCCACTGTAGTCTCCACTTTATTCTGTCCACTTCAGTCTTTCCACTATAGTCTGTCCACTTTAGTCTTTCCACTTTAGTATTTCCACTATAGTCTCCAATTTATTCTGTCCACTACAGTCTCTCCACTATAGTCTTTCCACTATAGTCTGTCCACTTTAGTCTTTCCACTATTCTCTGTCCACTTTAGTCTTTCCACTATACTCTCTACTTTATTCTGTCCACTACAGTCTTTCCACTATAGTCTTTCCACTATAGTCTATCCACTTTAGTCTTTCAACTATTCTCTGTCCACTTTAGTCTTTCCACTATAGTCTGTCCACTTTAGTCTTTCCACTTTAGTCTTTCCACTATAGTCTCCACTTTATTCTGTCCACTACAGTCTTTCCACTTATAGTCTTTCCACTATTCTCTGTCCACTTTAGTCTTTCCACTTTAGTCTTTCCACTATAGTCTCCACTTTATTCTGTCCACTACAGACTTTCCACTTTAGTCTTTCCAATACTCTCTGTCCAGTTTAGTCTTTCCACTCTAGTCTTTCCACTATAGTCTCCACTTTATTCTGCTCACTACAGTCTTTCCATTATAGTCTTTAGACTATAGTCTGTCCACTTTAGTCTTTCCACTATTCTCTGTCCACTTTAGTCTTTCCACTATAGTCTCCACTTTATTCTGTCCACTACAGTCTTTCCACTATAGTCTTTCCATTATAGTCTGTCCACTTTAGTCTTTCCACTTTAGTTTTTCCACTTTAGTCTGTCCACTTTAGACTTTCCACTATGGTCTATCCACTTTGGTCTGTCCACTTTAGTCTTTCCACTTTATTCTGTCAACTTCAGTGTGTACACTTTAGTCTTTCCACTGAGTCTTTCCACTCTAGTCTTTCCACTATAGTGTCCACTTTATTCTGATCATTACAGTCTTTCCACTATAGTCTTTCCACTATAGTCTGTCCACTTTAGTCTTTCCACTATTCTCTGTCCACTTTACTCTTTCCACTATAGTCTCCACTTTATTCTGTCCACTACAGTCTTTCCACTATAGTCTTTCCACTATAGTCTGTCCACTTTAGTCTTTCCACTTTAGTTTTTCCACTTTAGTCTTTCCACTACAGTCTTTCCAATTTAGTCTTTCCACTATTCTCTGTCCACTTTAGTCTTTCCACTTTAGTTTCCACTTTATTCTGTCCACTATAGTCTTTCCACTATAGTCTTTCCACTGTAGTCTGTCCTCTTTAGTCCTTCCACTATTCTCTGTCCACTTTAGTCTTTCCACTATAGTCTCCACTTTATTCTTTCCACTACAGTCTTACTACTATAGTCTGTCCACTTTAGTCTTTCCACTTTAATCTTTCCACTATAGTCTGTCCACTTTAGTCTTTCCACTATTCTCTGTCCACTTTAGTCTTTCCACTATACTCTCCACTTTATTCTGTCCACTACAGTCTTTCCACTATAGTATTTCCACTTTAGTCTTTCCACTTTAGTCTTTCCACTTTAGTCTGTCCACTTTAGTCTTTCCACTATAGTTTGTGTACTTTAGTCTTTTCACTATTCTCTGTCCACTTTATTCTTTCCACTACAGTCTTCCCACTATAGTCTTTCCACTACAGTCTGTCAACTTTAGTCTTTCCACTATTCTCTGTCCACTTTAGTCTTTCCACTATACTCTCCACTTTATTCTGTCCACTATAGTCTTTCCATATAGTCTTTCCACTATAGTCTGTCCACTTTAGTCTTTCCACTTTAGTCTTTCCACTTTAGTCTGTCCACTTTAGTCTTTCCACTATAGTCTCCACTTTATTCTGTCCACTACAGTCTTTCCATTATAGTCTTTCCACTATAGTCTGTCCACGTTAGTCTTTCCACTTTAATCTTTCCACTTTAGTCTGTCCACTTTAGTCTTTCCACTATAGTCTGTCCACTTTAGTCTTTCCACTTTAGTCTTTCCACTTTATTCTGTCCACTTCAGTGTGTACACTTTAGTCTGTCCACTGAGTCTTTCCACTTCAGTCTTTCCACTATAGTCTGTCCACTTTAGTCTTTCCACTTTAGTCTTTCCACTATAGTCTCCACTTTATTCTGTCCACTACAGTCTTTCCACTTTCGTCTTTCCACTATTCTCTGTCCACTTTAGCCTTTCCACTATAGTCTCCACTTTATTCTGTCCACTACAGTCTTTCCACTATAGTCTTTCCACTTTAGTCTTTCCACTATTCTCTGTCCACTTTAGTCTTTCCACTTTATTCTTTCCACTATAGTCTCCACTTTATTCTGTCCACTACAGTCTTTCCACTATAGTCTTTCCACTATCGTCTGTCCACTTATAGTTTTTCCACTTTAGTCTTTCCACTATAGTCTCCACTTTATTCTGTCCACGACAGTCTTTCCACTTTAGTCTTTCCACTATTCTCTGTCCACTTTAATCTTTCCACTTTAGTCTTTCCACTATAGTCTTCACTTTATTCTGTCCACTTCAGTGCGTACACTTTAGTAGGTTCACTGAGTCTTTCCACTGCAGTCTTTCCACTATAGTCTGTCCACTTTAGTCTTTCCACTTTAGTCTTTCCAATATAGTCTCCACTTTATTCTGTCCACTACAGTCTTTCCACTTTAGTCTTTCCAATACTCTCTGTCCACTTTAGCCTTTCCACTTTAGTCTTTCCACTATAGTCTCCACTTTATTCTGCTCACTACAGTCTTTCCACTATAGTCTTTCCACTATAGTCTGCCCACTTTAGTCTTTCCACTTTAGTTTTTCCACTTTAGTCTGTCCACTTCAGACTTTCCACTGTAGTCTATCCACTTTAGTCTTTCCACTTTAGTCTTTCCACTTTATTCTGTCCACTTCAGTGTGTACACTTTAGTCTTTCCACTGAGTCTTTCCACTTCAGTCTTTCCACTATAGTCTGTCCACTTTAGTCTTTCCACTTTAGTCTTTCCACTATAGTCTCCACTTTCTTCTGTCCACTACAGTCTTTCCAATTTTGTCTTTCCACTATTCTCTGTCCACTTTATCTAGAGTCTTTCCACTATAGTCAGTCTTTCCACTATAGTCTCTCCACTATATTCTGTCCACTTCAGTCTTTCCACTTTAGTCTTTCCACTATAGTCTCCAATTTATTCTGTCCACTACAGTCTTTCCACTTTCGTCTTTCCACTATTATCTGTCCACTTAAGTCTTTCCACTATAGTCTCCACTTTATTCCGTCCACTACAGTCTTTCCACTATAGTCTTTCCACTTTAGTCTTTCCACTATTCTCTGTCCATTTTAGCCTTTCCACTTTATTCTTTCCACTATAGTCTTTCCACTTCAGTCTTTCCACTATAGCCTGTACACTTTAGTCAGTCCACTTTAGTCTTTCCACTATAGTCTCCACTTTATTCTGTCCACTACAGTCTTTCCACTATAGTCTTTCCACTATAGTCTGTCCACTTTAGTCTTTCCACTACTCTCTGTCCACTTTAGTCTTTCCACTATACTCTCTACTTTATTCTGTCCACTATAGTCTTTCCATATAGTCTTTCCACTATAGTCTGTCCACTTTAGTCTTTAAACTTTAGTCTTTCCACTTTAGTCTGTCCACTTTAGTCTTTCCACTATAGTCTGTCCACTTTAGTCTTTCCACTATTCTCTGTCCACTTTAGTCTTTCCACTTTAGTCTTTCCACTTTAGTCTTTCCACTATAGTCTCCACTTTATTCTGTCAACTACAGTCTTTCCACTATAGTCTTTCCACTATAGTCTGTCCACGTTAGTCTTTCCACTTTAATCTTTCCACTTTAGTCTGTCCACTTTAGTCTCTACACTATAGTCTGTCCACTTTAGTCTTTCCACTTTAGTCTTTCCACTTTATTCTGTCCACTTCAGTGTGTACACTTTAGTCTGTCCACTGAGTCTTTCCACTTCAGTCTTTCCACTATATTCTGTCCACTTTAGTCTTACCACTTTAGTCTTTCCACTATAGTCTCCACTTTATTCTGTCCACTACAGTCTTTCCACTATAGTCTTTCCACTATAGTCTGCCCACGTTAGTCTTTCCACTTTAATCTTTCCACTTTAGTCTGTCCACTTTAGTCTCTCCACTATAGTCTGTCCACTTTAGTCTTTCCACTTTAGTCTTTCCACTTTATTCTGTCCACTTCAGTTTGTTCACTTTAGTCTGTCCACTGAGTCTTTCCACTTCAGTCTCTCCACTATATTCTGTCCACTTCAGTCTTTCCACTTTAGTCTTTCCACTATAGTCTCCACTTTCTTCTGTCCACTACAGTCTTTCCAATTTTGTCTTTCCACTATTCTCTGTCCACTTTATCTAGAGTCTTTCCACTATAGTCAGTCTTTCCACTATAGTCTCTCCACTATATTCTGTCCACTTCAGTCTTTCCACTTTAGTCTTTCCACTATAGTCTCCAATTTATTCTGTCCACTACAGTCTTTCCACTTTCGTCTTTCCACTATTTTCTGTCCACTTAAGTCTTTCCACTATAGTCTCCACTTTATTCCGTCCACTACAGTCTTTCCACTATAGTCTTTCCACTTTAGTCTTTCCACTATTCTCTGTCAATTTTAGCCTTTCCACTTTATTCTTTCCACTATAGTCTTTCCACTTCAGTCTTTCCACTATAGTCTGTCCACTTTAGTCTTTCCACTTTAGTCTTTCCACTATAGTCTCCACTTTATTCTGTCCACTATAGTCTGTCCACTATAGTCTTTCCGCTATAGTCTGTCCACTTTAGTCTTTCCACTTTAGTTTTTCCGTTTAGTCTGTCCACTATAGTCTTTCCACTGTAGTCTGTCCACTTTAGTCCTTCCACTATTCTCTGTCCACTTTCGTCTTTCCACTATAGTCTCCACTTTATTCTGTCCACTACAGTCTTTCCACTATAGTCTTTCCGCTATTGTCTGTCCACTTTAGTCTTTCCACTTTAGTTTTTCCACTTTAGTCTGTCCACTTCAGTCTTTCCACTATTCTCTGTCCACTTTAGTCTTTCCACTATAGTCTGTCCACTTTAGTCTTTCCACTATTCTCTGTCCACTTTAGTCTTTCCACTATAGTCTCCACTTTATTATGTCCACTACAGTCTTTCCACTATAGTCTTTCCACTATAGTCTGTCCACTTTAGTCTTTCCACTTTAATCTTTCCACTTTAGTCTGTCCACTTTAGTCTTTCCACTATAGTCTGTCCACTTTAGTCTTTCCACTTGGGTCTTTCCACTTTATTCTGTCCACTTCAGTGTGTACACTTTAGTCTGTCCACTTTAGTCTTTCCACTATAGTCTCCACTTTATTCTGTCCACTACAGTCTTTCCACTATAGTCTGTCCACTTTAGTCTTTCCACTATTCTCTGTCCACTTTAGTCTTTCCACTATACTCTCCACTTTATTCTGTCCACTTCAGTCTTTCCACTATAGTCTGTCCACTTTAGTCTTTCCACTTTAGTCTTTCCACTATAGTCTCCACTTTATTCTGTCCACTACAGTCTTTCCACTATAGTCTTTCCACTATTCTCTGTCCACTTTAGTCTTTCCACTTTAGTCTTTCCACTATATTCTCCACTTTATTATGTCCACTACAGTCTTTCCACTTTAGTGTGTCCACTTTAGTCTTTCCACTATAGTCTGTCCACTTTAGTCTTTCCACTTTGGTCTTTCCACTTTATTCTGTCCACTTCAGTGTGTACACTTTAGTCAGTCCACTTTAGTCTTTCCACTATAGTCTCCACTTTATTCTGTCCACTACAGTCTTTCCACTATAGTCTTTCCACTATAGTCTGTCCACTTTAGTCTTTCCACTATTCTCTGTCCACTTTAGTCTTTCCACTATACTCTCTACTTTATTCTGTCCACTATAGTCTTTCCATATAGTCTTTCCACTATAGTCTGTCTACTTTAGTCTTTAAACTTTAGTCTTTCCACTTTAGTCTGTCCACTTTAGTCTTTCCACTATAGTCTGTCCACTTTAGTCTTTCCACTATTCTCTGTCCACTTTAGTCTTTCCACTTTATTCTTTCCACTTTAGTCTTTTCACTATAGTCTCCACTTTATTCTGTCAACTACAGTCTTTCCACTATAGTCTTTCCACTATAGTCTGTCCACGTTAGTCTTTCCACTTTAATCTTTCCACTTTAGTCTGTCCACTTTAGTCTCTCCACTATAGTCTGTCCACTTTAGTCTTTCCACTTTAGTCTTTCCACTTTATTCTGTCCACTTCAGTGTGTACACTTTAGTCTGTCCACTGAGTCTTTCCACTTCAGTCTTTCCACTATATTCTGTCCACTTTAGTCTTACCACTTTAGTCTTTCCACTATAGTCTCCACTTTATTCTGTCCACTACAGTCTTTCCACTATAGTCTTTCCACTATAGTCTGCCCACGTTAGTCTTTCCACTTTAATCTTTCCACTTTAGTCTGTCCACTTTAGTCTCTCCACTATAGTCTGTCCACTTTAGTCTTTCCACTTTAGTCTTTCCACTTTATTCTGTCCACTTCAGTTTGTTCACTTTAGTCTGTCCACTGAGTCTTTCCACTTCAGTCTCTCCACTATATTCTGTCCACTTCAGTCTTTCCACTTTAGTCTTTCCACTATAGTCTCCAATTTATTCTGTCCACTACAGTCTTTCCACTTTCGTCTTTCCACTATTTTCTGTCCACTTAAGTCTTTCCACTATAGTCTCCACTTTATTCCGTCCACTACAGTCTTTCCACTATAGTCTTTCCACTTTAGTCTTTCCACTATTCTCTGTCCATTTTAGCCTTTCCACTTTATTCTTTCCACTATAGTCTGTCCACTTTAGTCTTTCCACTATTCTCTGTTCACTTTAGTCTTTCCACTTTAGTCTTTCCACTATAGTCTCCACTTTATTCTGTCCACTACAGTCTTTCCACTATAGTCTTTCCACTATAGTCAGTCCACTTTAGTCTTTCCACTTTAATCTTTCCACTTTAGTCTTTCCACTTTATTCTGTCCAATACAGTCTTTCCACTTTCGTCTTTCCACTATTCTCTGTCCACTTTAGTCTTTCCACTATAGTCTCCACTTTATTCCGTCCACTACAGTCTTTCCACTATAGTCTTTCCACTTTAGTCTTTCCACTATTCTCTGTCCACTTTGGTCTTTCCACTGTATTCTGTCCACTTCAGTGTGTACACTTTAGTCTGTCCACTTTAGTCTTTCCACTTTAGTCTTTCCACTATAGTCTCCACTTTATTCTGTCCACTACAGTCTTTCCACTATAGTCTTTCCACTATAGTCTGTCCACTTTAGTCTTTCCACTATTCTCTGTCCACTTTAGTCTTTCCACTATACTCTCCACTTTATTCTGTCCACTTCAGTCTTTCCACTATAGTCTGTCCACTTTAGTCTTTCCACTTTAGTCTTTCCACTATAGCCTCCACTTTATTCTGTCCACTACAGTCTTTCCACTATAGTCTTTCCACTACAGTCTGTCCACTTTAGTCTTTCCACCATTCTCTGTCCACTTTAGTCTTTCCACTTTAGTCTTTCCACTATAGTCTCCACTTTATTCTGTCCACTACAGTCTTTCCACTATAGTCTTTCCACTATAGTCTGTCCACGTTAGTCTTTCCACTTTAATCTTTCCACTTTAGTCTGTCCACTTTAGTCTTTCCACTATAGTCCGTCCACTTTAGTCTTTCAACTTTAGTCTTTCCACTTTATTCTGTCCACTTCAGTGTTTACACTTTAGTCTGTCCACTGAGTCTTTCCACTTCAGTCTTTCCACTATATTCTGTCCACTTTAGTCTTTCCACTTTAGTCTTTCCACTATAGTCTCCACTTTATTCTGTCCAATACAGTCTTTCCACTTTCGTCTTTCCACTATTCTCTATCCACTTTAGTCTTTCCACTATAGTCTCGACTTTATTCCGTCCACTACAGTCTTTCCACTTTATTCTGTCCACTACAGTCTTTCCACTTTAGTCTTTCCACTATTCTCTGTCCACTTTAATCTTTCCACTTTAGTCTTTCCACTATAGTCTTCACTTTATTCTGTCCACTTCAGTGCGTACACTTTAGTAGGTTCACTGAGTCTTTCCACTTCAGTCTTTCCACCATAGTCTGTCCACTTTAGTCTTTCCACTTTAGTCTTTCCAATATAGTCTCCACCTTTATTCTGTCCACTACAGTCTTTCCACTTTAGTCTTTCCAATACTCTATGTCCACTTTAGTCTTTCCACTTTAGTCTTTTCACTATAGTCTCCACTTAATCTGCTCACTACAGTCTTTCCACTATAGTCTGTCCACTTTAGTCTTTCCACTATGGTCTCCACTTTATTCTGTCCACTACAGTCCTTCCACTATAGTCTTTCCACTATAGTCTGTCCACTTTAGTCTTTCCACTTTAGTTTTTCCACTTTAGTCTTTCCACTATAGTCTGTCCACTTTAGTCTTTCCACTATTCTCTGTCCACTTTAGTCCTTCCACTATAGTCTCCACTTTATTCTGTCCACTACAGTCTTTCACTACAGTCTTATAGTCTGTCCACTTTAGTCTTTCCACTTTAGTTTTTCCACTTTAGTCTCTCCACTTCAGACTTTCCACTATAGTCTATCCACTTTAGTCTTTCCACTTTAGTCTTTCCACTTTATTCTGTCCACTTCAGTGTGTACACTTTAGTCTTTCCACTGAGTCTTTCCACTTCAGTCTTTCCACTATAGTCTGTCCACTTTAGTCTTTCCACTTTAGTCTTTCCACTATATTCTCCACTTTATTCTGTCCACTACAGTCTTTCCAATTTAGTCTTTCCACTTTAGTCTGTCCACTTTAGTCTTTCCACGATAGTCTGTCCACTTTAGTCTTTCCACTTTAGTCTTTCCACTTTATTCTGTCCACTTCAGTGTGTACACTTTAGTCTGTCCACTGAGTCTTTCCACTTCAGTCTTTCCACTATATTCTGTCCACTTTAGTCTTTCCACTTTAGTCTTTCCACTATAGTCTCCACTTTATTCTGTCCAATACAGTCTTTCCACTTTCGTCTTTCCACTATTCTCTGTCCACTTTAGTCTTTCCACTATAGTCTCGACTTTATTCCGTCCACTACAGTCTTTCCACTTTATTCTGTCCACTACAGTCTTTCCACTTTAGTCTTTCCACTATTCTCTGTCCACTTTAATCTTTCCACTTTAGTCTTTCCACTATAGTCTTCACTTTATTCTGTCCACTTCAGTGCGTACACTTTAGTAGGTTCACTGAGTCTTTCCACTTCAGTCTTTCCACCATAGTCTGTCCACTTTAGTCTTTCCACTTTAGTCTTTCCAATATAGTCTCCACTTTATTCTGTCCACTACAGTCTTTCCACTTTAGTCTTTCCAATACTCTATGTCCACTTTAGTCTTTCCACTTTAGTCTTTCCACTATAGTCTCCACTTTATTCTGCTCACTACAGTCTTTCCACTATAGTCTGTCCACTTTAGTCTTTCCACTATGGTCTCCACTTTATTCTTTCCACTACAGTCCTTCCACTATAGTCTTTCCACTATAGTCTGTCCACTTTAGTCTTTCCACTTTAGTTTTTCCACTTTAGTCTTTCCACTATATTCTGTCCACTTTAGTCTTTCCACTATTCTCTGTCCACTTTAGTCCTTCCACTATAGTCTCCACTTTATTCTGTCCACTACAGTCTTTCACTACAGTCTTATAGTCTGTCCACTTTAGTCTTTCCACTTTAGTTTTTCCACTTTATTCTGTCCACTTCAGTGTGTACACTTTAGTCTTTCCACTGAGTCTTTCCACTTCAGTCTTTCCACTATAGTCTGTCCACTTTAGTCTTTCCACTTTAGTCTTTCCACTATATTCTCCACTTTATTCTGTCCACTACAGTCTTTCCAATTTAGTCTTTCCACTTTAGTCTGTCCACTTTAGTCTTTCCACGATAGTCTGTCCACTTTAGTCTTTCCACTTTAGTCTTTCCACTTTATTCTGTCCACTTCAGTGTGTACACTTTAGTCTGTCCACTGAGTCTTTCCACTTCAGTCTTTCAACTATATTCTGTCCACTTTAGTCTTTCCACTTTAGTCTTTCCACTATAGTCTCCACTTTATTCTGTCCAATACAGTCTTTCCACTTTCGTCTTTCCACTATTCTCTGTCCACTTTAGTCTTTCCACTATAGTCTCCACTTTATTCCGTCCACTACAGTCTTTCCACTTTATTCTGTCCACTACAGTCTTTCCACTTTAGTCTTTCCACTATTCTCTGTCCACTTTAGTCTTTCCACTTTAGTCTTTCCACTATAGTCTTCACTTTATTCTGTCCACTTCAGTGTGTACACTTTAGTCTGTTCACTGAGTCTCTCCACTTCAGTCTTTCCACTATGGTCTGTCCACTTTAGTCTTTCCACTTTAGTCTTTCCACCATAGTCTTCACTTTATTCTGTCCACTACAGTCATTCCTCTTTAGTCTTTCCAATACTCTCTGTCCACTTTAGTCTTTCCACTATAGTCTCCACTTTATTCCGTCCACTACAGTCTTTCCACTTTATTCTGTCCACTACAGTCTTTCCACTTTAGTCTTTCCACTATTCTCTGTCCACTTTAATCTTTCCACTATAGTCTTCACTTTATTCTGTCCACTTCAGTGCGTACACTTTAGTAGGTTCACTGAGTCTTTCCACTTCAGTCTTTCCACCATAGTCTGTCCACTTTACTCTTTCCACTTTAGTCTTTCCAATATAGTCTCCACTTTATTCTGTCCACTACAGTCTTTCCACTTTAGTCTTTCCAATACTCTCTGTCCACTTTAGTCTTTCCACTTTAGTCTGTCCACTTTCGTCTTTCCACTATTCTCTGTCCACTTTAGTCTTTCCACTATAGTCTCGACTTTATTCCGTCCACTACAGTCTTTCCACTTTTTTCTGTCCACTACAGTCTTTCCACTTTAGTCTTTCCACTATTCTCTGTCCACTTTAATCTTTCCACTTTAGTCTTTCCACTATATTCTTCACTTTATTCTGTCCACTTCAGTGCGTACACTTTAGTAGGTTCACTGAGTCTTTCCACTTCAGTCTTTCCACCATAGTCTGTCCACTTTAGTCTTTCCACTTTAGTCTTTCCAATATAGTCTCCACTTTATTCTGTCCACTACAGTCTTTCCACTTTAGTCTTTCCAATACTCTCTGTCCACTTTAGTCTTTCCACTTTAGTCTTTCCACTATAGTCTCCACTTTATTCTGCTCACTACAGTCTTTCCACTATAGTCTGTCCACTTTAGTCTTTCCACTATGGTCTCCACTTTATTCTGTCCACTAAAGTCCTTCCACTATAGTCTTTCCACTATAGTCTGTCCACTTTAGTCTTTCCACTTTAGTTTTTCCACTTTAGTCTTTCCACTATAGTCTGTCCACTTTAGTCTTTCCACTATTCTCTGTCCACTTTAGTCCTTCCACTATAGTCTCCACTTTATTCTGTCCACTACAGTCTTTCCACTATAGTCTTTCCATTATAGTCTGTCCACTTTAGTCTTTCCACTTTAGTTTTTCCACTTTAGTCTGTCCACTTCAGACTTTCCACTATAGTCTATCCACTTTAGTCTTTCCACTTTAGTCTTTTCACTTTATTCTGTCCACTTCAGTGTGTACACTTTAGTCTTTCCACTGAGTCTTTCCACTTCAGTCTTTCCACTATAGTCTGTCCACTTTAGTCTTTCCACTATATTCTCCACTTTATTCTGTCCACTACAGTCTTTCCAATTTAGTCTTTCCACTTTAGTCTGTCCACTTAAGTCTTTCCACGATAGTCTGTCCACTTTAGTCTTTCCACTTTAGTCTTTCCACTTTATTCTGTCCACTTCAGTGTGTACACTTTAGTCTGTCCACTGAGTATTTCCACTTCAGTCTTTCCACTATATTCTGTCCACTTCAGTCTTTCCACGATAGTCTGTCCACTTTAGTCTTTCCACTTTAGTCTTTCCACTTTATTCTGTCCACTTCAGTGTGTACACTTTAGTCTGTCCACTGAGTCTTTCCACTTCAGTCTTTCCACTATATTCTGTCCACTTTAGTCTCTCCACTATAGTCTGTCCACTTTAGTCTTTCCACTTTAGTCTTTCCACTTTATTCTGTCCACTTCAGTGTTTACACTTTAATCTGTCCACTGAGTCTTTCCACTTCAGTCTTTCCACTATATTCTGTCCAGTTTAGTCTTTCCACTATAGTCTCCAATTTATTCTGTCCACTACAGTCTTTCCACTTTCGTCTTTCCACTATTTTCTGTCCACTTAAGTCTTTCCACTATAGTCTCCACTTTATTCCGTCCACTACAGTCTTTCCACTATAGTCTTTCCACTCTAGTCTTTCCACTATTCTCTGTCCACTTTAGTCTTTCCACTTTATTCTTTCCACTATAGTCTGTCCACTTTAGTCTTTCCACTATTCTCTGTTCACTTTAGTCTTTCCACTTTAGTCTGTCCACTATAGTCTCCACTTTATTCTGTCCACTACAGTCTTTCCACTATAGTCTTTCCACTATAGTCTGTCCACTTTAGTCTTTCCACTTTAATCTTTCCACTTTAGTCTTTCCACTTTATTCTGTCCAATACAGTCTTTCCACTTTCGTCTTTCCACTATTCTCTGTCCACTTTAGTCTTTCCACTATAGTCTCCACTTTATTCCGTCCACTACAGTCTTTCCACTATAGTCTTTCCACTTTAGTCTTTCCACTATTCTCTGTCCACTTTGGTCTTTCCACTGTATTCTGTCCACTTCAGTGTGTACACTTTAGTCTGTCCACTTTAGTCTTTCCACTTTAGTCTTTCCACTATAGTCTCCACTTTATTCTGTCCACTACAGTCTTTCCACTATAGTCTTTCCACTATAGTCTGTCCACTTTAGTCTTTCCACTATTCTCTGTCCACTCTAGTCTTTCCACTATACTCTCCACTTTATTCTGTCCACTTCAGTCTTTCCACTATAGTCTGTCCACTTTAGTCTTTCCACTTTAGTCTTTCCACTATAGTCTCCACTTTATTCTGTCCACTACAGTCTTTCCACTATAGTCTTTCCACTACAGTCTGTCCACTTTAGTCTTTCCACTTTAATCTTTCCACTTTAGTCTGTCCACTTTAGTCTTTCCACTATAGTCCGTCCACTTTAGTCTTTCCACTTTAGTCTTTCAACTTTATTCTGTCCACTTCAGTGTGTACACTTTAGTCTGTCCACTGAGTCTTTCCACTTCAGTCTTTCCACTATATCCTGTCCACTTTAGTCTTTCCACTTTAGTCTTTCCACTATAGTCTCCACTTTATTCTGTCCAATACAGTCTTTCCACTTTCGTCTTTCCACTATTCTCTGTCCACTTTAGTCTTTCCACTATAGTCTCGACTTTATTCCGTCCACTACAGTCTTTCCACTTTATTCTGTCCACTACAGTCTCTCCACTTTAGTCTTTCCACTATTCTCTGTCCACTTTAATCTTTCAACTTTAGTCTTTCCACTATAGTCTTCACTTTATTCTGTCCACTTCAGTGCGTACACTTTAGTAGGTTCACTGAGTCTTTCCACTTCAGTCTTTCCACCATAGTCTGTCCACTTTAGTCTTTCCACTTTAGTCTTTCCAATATAGTCTCCACTTTATTCTGTCCACTACAGTCCTTCCACTATAGTCTTTCCACTATAGTCTGTCCACTTTTGTCTTTCCACTTTAGTCTTTCCACTATGGTCTCCACTTTATTCTGTCCACTACAGTCCTTCCACTATAGTCTTTCCACTATAGTCTGTCCACTTTAGTCTTTCCACTTTAGTTTTTCCACTTTAGTCTTTCCACTATAGTCTGTCCACTTTAGTCTTTCCACTATTCTCTGTCCACTTTAGTCCTTCCACTATAGTCTCCACTTTATTCTGTCCACTACAGTCTTATAGTCTGTCCACTTTAGTCTTTCCACTATAGTCTGTCCACTTTAGTCTTTCCACTTTAGTTTTTCCACTTTAGTCTTTCCACTATAGTCTGTCCACTTTAGTCTTTCCACTATTCTCTGTCCACTTTAGTCCTTCCAATCTAGTCTCCACTTTATTCTGTCCACTACAGTCTTTCACTACAGTCTTATAGTCTGTCCACTTTAGTCTTTGCACTTTAGTCTTTCCACTTTATTCTGTCCACTTCAGTGTGTACACTTTAGTCTTTCCACTGAGTCTTTCCACTTCAGTCTTTCCACTATAGTCTGTCCACTTTAGTCTTTCCACTTTAGTCTTTCCACTATATTCTCCACTTTATTCTGTCCACTACAGTCTTTCAATTTAGTCTTTCCACTTTAGTCTGTCCACTTTAGTCTTTCCACGATAGTCTGACCACTTTAGTCTTTCCACATTATTCTGTCCACTTCAGTGTGTACAATTTAGTCTGTCCACTGAGTCTTTCCACTTCAGTCTTTCCACTATATTCTGTCCACTTTAGTCTTTCCACTTTAGTCTTTCCACTATAGTCTCCACTTTATTCTGTCCAATACAGTCTTTCCACTTTCGTCTTTCCACTATTCTCTGTCCACTTTAGTCTTTCCACTATATTCTCCACTTTATTCCGTCCACTACAGTCTTTCCACTTTATTCTGTCCACTACAGTCTTTCCACTTTAGTCTTTCCACTATTCTCTGTCCACTTTAGTCTTTCCACTTTAGTCTTTCCATTATAGTCTTCACTTTATTCTGTCCACTTCAGTGTGTACACTTTAGTCTGTTCACTGAGTCTCTCCACTTCAGTCTTTCCACTATAGTCTGTCCACTTTAGTCTTTCCACTTTAGTCTTTCCACCATAGTTTTCACTTTATTCTGTCCACAACAGTCATTCCTCTTTAGTCTTTCCAATACTCTCTATCCACTTTAGTCTTTCCACTTTAGTCTTTCCACTATAGTCTCCACTTTATTCCGTCCACTACAGTCTTTCCACTTTATTCTGTCCACTACAGTCTTTCCACTTTAGTCTTTCCACTATTCTCTGTCCACTTTAATCTTTCCACTTTAGTCTTTCCACTATAGTCTTCACTTTATTCTGTCCACTTCAGTGCGTACACTTTAGTAGGTTCACTAAGTCTTTCCACTTCAGTCTTTCCACCATAGTCTGTCCACTTTAGTCTTTCCACTTTAGTCTTTCCAATATAGTCTCCACTTTTTACTCTTTCCACTTTAGTCTTTCCACTATATTCTCCACTTTATTCTGTCCACTACAGTCTTTCCAATTTAGTCTTTCCACTTTAGTCTGTCCACTTTAGTCTTTCCACGATAGTCTGTCCACTTTAGTCTTTCCACTTTAGTCTTTCCACTTTATTCTGTCCACTTCAGTGTGTACACTTTAGTCTGTCCACTGAGTCTTTCCACTTCAGTCTTTCCACTATATTCTGTCCACTTTAGTCTTTCCACTTTAGTCTTTCCACTATAGTCTCCACTTTATTCTGCTCACTACAGTCTTTCCACTATAGTCTGTCCACTTTAGTCTTTCCACTATGGTCTCCACTTTATTCTGTCCACTAAAGTCCTTCCACTATAGTCTTTCCACTATAGTCTGTCCACTTTAGTCTTTCCACTTTAGTTTTTCCACTTTAGTCTTTCCACTATAGTCTGTCCACTTTAGTCTTTCCACTATTCTCTGTCCACTTTAGTCCTTCCACTATAGTCTCCACTTTATTCTGTCCACTACAGTCTTTCCACTATAGTCTTTCCACTTTAGTCTTTCCACTATTCTCTGTCCACTTTGGTCTTTCCACTGTATTCTGTCCACTTCAGTGTGTACACTTTAGTCTGTCCACTTTAGTCTTTCCACTTTAGTCTTTCCACTATAGTCTCCACTTTATTCTGTCCACTACAGTCTTTCCACTATAGTCTTTCCACTATAGTCTGTCCACTTTAGTCTTTCCACTATTCTCTGTCCACTCTAGTCTTTCCACTATACTCTCCACTTTATTCTGTCCACTTCAGTCTTTCCACTATAGTCTGTCCACTTTAGTCTTTCCACTTTAGTCTTTCCACTATAGTCTCCACTTTATTCTGTCCACTACAGTCTTTCCACTATAGTCTTTCCACTACAGTCTGTCCACTTTAGTCTTTCCACTTTAATCTTTCCACTTTAGTCTGTCCACTTTAGTCTTTCCACTATAGTCCGTCCACTTTAGTCTTTCCACTTTAGTCTTTCAACTTTATTCTGTCCACTTCAGTGTGTACACTTTAGTCTGTCCACTGAGTCTTTCCACTTCAGTCTTTCCACTATATCCTGTCCACTTTAGTCTTTCCACTTTAGTCTTTCCACTATAGTCTCCACTTTATTCTGTCCAATACAGTCTTTCCACTTTCGTCTTTCCACCATTCTCTGTCCACTTTAGTCTTTCCACTATAGTCTCGACTTTATTCCGTCCACTACAGTCTTTCCACTTTATTCTGTCCACTACAGTCTCTCCACTTTAGTCTTTCCACTATTCTCTGTCCACTTTAATCTTTCAACTTTAGTCTTTCCACTATAGTCTTCACTTTATTCTGTCCACTTCAGTGCGTACACTTTAGTAGGTTCACTGAGTCTTTCCACTTCAGTCTTTCCACCATAGTCTGTCCACTTTAGTCTTTCCACTTTAGTCTTTCCAATATAGTCTCCACTTTATTCTGTCCACTACAGTCCTTCCACTATAGTCTTTCCACTATAGTCTGTCCACTTTTGTCTTTCCACTTTAGTCTTTCCACTATGGTCTCCACTTTATTCTGTCCACTACAGTCCTTCCACTATAGTCTTTCCACTATAGTCTGTCCACTTTAGTCTTTCCACTTTAGTTTTTCCACTTTAGTCTTTCCACTATAGTCTGTCCACTTTAGTCTTTCCACTATTCTCTGTCCACTTTAGTCCTTCCACTATAGTCTCCACTTTATTCTGTCCACTACAGTCTTATAGTCTGTCCACTTTAGTCTTTCCACTATAGTCTGTCCACTTTAGTCTTTCCACTTTAGTTTTTCCACTTTAGTCTTTCCACTATAGTCTGTCCACTTTAGTCTTTCCACTATTCTCTGTCCACTTTAGTCCTTCCAATATAGTCTCCACTTTATTCTGTCCACTACAGTCTTTCACTACAGTCTTATAGTCTGTCCACTTTAGTCTTTCCACTTTAGTCTTTCCACTTTATTCTGTCCACTTCAGTGTGTACACTTTAGTCTTTCCACTGAGTCTTTCCACTTCAGTCTTTCCACTATAGTCTGTCCACTTTAGTCTTTCCACTTTAGTCTTTCCACTATATTCTCCACTTTATTCTGTCCACTACAGTCTTTCAATTTAGTCTTTCCACTTTAGTCTGTCCACTTTAGTCTTTCCACGATAGTCTGACCACTTTAGTCTTTCCACATTATTCTGTCCACTTCAGTGTGTACAATTTAGTCTGTCCACTGAGTCTTTCCACTTCAGTCTTTCCACTATATTCTGTCCACTTTAGTCTTTCCACTTTAGTCTTTCCACTATAGTCTCCACTTTATTCTGTCCAATACAGTCTTTCCACTTTCGTCTTTCCACTATTCTCTGTCCACTTTAGTCTTTCCACTATATTCTCCACTTTATTCCGTCCACCACAGTCTTTCCACTTTATTCTGTCCACTACAGTCTTTCCACTTTAGTCTTTCCACTATTCTCTGTCCACTTTAGTCTTTCCACTTTAGTCTTTCCATTATAGTCTTCACTTTATTCTGTCCACTTCAGTGTGTACACTTTAGTCTGTTCACTGAGTCTCTCCACTTCAGTCTTTCCACTATAGTCTGTCCACTTTAGTCTTTCCACTTTAGTCTTTCCACCATAGTCTTCACTTTATTCTGTCCACAACAGTCATTCCTCTTTAGTCTTTCCAATACTCTCTATCCACTTTAGTCTTTCCACTTTAGTCTTTCCACTATAGTCTCCACTTTATTCCGTCCACTACAGTCTTTCCACTTTATTCTGTCCACTACAGTCTTTCCACTTTAGTCTTTCCACTATTCTCTGTCCACTTTAATCTTTCCACTTTAGTCTTTCCACTATAGTCTTCACTTTATTCTGTCCACTTCAGTGCGTACACTTTAGTAGGTTCACTGAGTCTTTCCACTTCAGTCTTTCCACCATAGTCTGTCCACTTTAGTCTTTCCACTTTAGTCTTTCCAATATAGTCTCCACTTTTTACTCTTTCCACTTTAGTCTTTCCACTATATTCTCCACTTTATTCTGTCCACTACAGTCTTTCCAATTTAGTCTTTCCACTTTAGTCTGTCCCCTTTAGTCTTTCCACGATAGTCTGTCCACTTTAGTCTTTCCACTTTAGTCTTTCCACT
The DNA here is from genome assembly GCA_030848855.1 of Branchinecta sandiegonensis. Classification (NCBI taxonomy): domain Eukaryota; kingdom Metazoa; phylum Arthropoda; class Branchiopoda; order Anostraca; family Branchinectidae; genus Branchinecta; species Branchinecta sandiegonensis. Next base: position 161,632 of record JAUPMV010000065.1, on the reverse strand, counting down.
TTATTCTGTCCACTTCAGTGTGTACACTTTAGTCTGTCCACTGAGTCTTTCCACTTCAGTCTTTCCACTATATTCTGTCCACTTTAGTCTTTCCACTTTAGTCTTTCCACTATAGTCTCCACTTTATTCTGTCCAATACAGTCTTTCCACTTTCGTCTTTCCACTATTCTCTGTCCACTTTAGTCTCCACTTTATTCCGTCCACTACAGTCTTTCCACTTTATTCTGTCCACTACAGTCTTTCCACTTTAGTCTTTCCACTATTCTCTGTCCACTTTAGTCTTTCCACTATAGTCTCCACTTTATTCTGTCCACTACAGTCTTTCCACTTTAGTCTTTCCACTTTAGTTTTTCCACTTTAGTCTTTCCACTATAGTCTGTCCACTTTATTCTTTCCACTATTCTCTGTCCACTTTAGTCTTTCCACTATAGTCTCCACTTTAGTCTGTCCACTACAGTCTTTCCACTATAGTCTTTCCATTATAGTCTGTCCACTTTAGTGTTTCCACTTTAGTTTTTCCACTTTAGTCTGTCCACTTTAGACTTTCCACTATAGTCTATCCACTTTAGTCTTTCCACTTTAGTCTTTCCACTTTATTCTGTCCACTTCAGTGTGTACACTTTAGTCTTTCCACTGAGTCTTTCCACTTTAGTCTTTCCACTTTAGTCTTTCCACTTTATTCTGTCCACTTCAGTGTGTACACTTTAGTCTGTCCACTAAGTCTTTCCACTTCAGTCTTTCCACTATAGTCTGTCCACTATAGTTTGTCCACTTTAGTCTTTCCACTATTCTCTGTCCACTTTAGTCCTTCCACTATAGTCTCCACTTTATTCTGTCCACTACAGTCTTTCACTACAGTCTTATAGTCTGTCCACTTTAGTCTTTCCACTATAGTCTGTCCACTTTAGTCTTTCCACTTTAGTTTTTCCACTTTAGTCTTTCCACTATAGTCTGTCCACTTTAGTCTTTCCACTATTCTCTGTCCTCTTTAGTCCTTCCACTATAGTCTCCACTTTATTCTGTCCACTACAGTCTTTCACTACAGTCTTATAGTCTGTCCACTTTAGTCTTTCCACTTTAGTCTTTCCACTTTATTCTGTCCACTTCAGTGTGTACACTTTAGTCTTTCCACTGAGTCTTTCCACTTCAGTCTTTCCACTATAGTCTGTCCACTTTAGTCTTTCCACTTTAGTCTTTCCACTATATTCTCCACTTTATTCTGTCCACTACAGTCTTTCCAATTTAGTCTTTCCACTTTAGTCTGTCCACTTTAGTCTTTCCACGATAGTCTGTCCACTTTAGTCTTTCCACATTATTCTGTCCACTTCAGTGTGTACACTTTAGTCTGTCCACTGAGTCTTTCCACTTCAGTCTTTCCACTATATTCTGTCCACTTTAGCCTTTCCACTTTAGTCTTTCCACTATAGTCTCCACTTTATTCTGTCCAATACAGTCTTTCCACTTTCGTCTTTCCACTATTCTCTGTCCACTTTAGTCTTTCCACTATAGTCTCCACTTTATTCCGTCCACTACAGTCTTTCCACTTTATTCTGTCCACTACAGTCTTTCCACTTTAGTCTTTCCACTATTCTCTGTCCACTTTAATCTTTCCACTTTAGTCTTTCCATTATAGTCTTCACTTTATTCTGTCCACTTCAGTGTGTACACTTTAGTCTGTTCACTGAGTCTCTCCACTTCAGTCTTTCCACTATAGTCTGTCCACTTTAGTCTTTCCACTTTAGTCTTTCCACCATAGTCTTCACTTTATTCTGTCCACTACAGTCATTCCTCTTTAGTCTTTCCAATACTCTCTGTCCACTTTAGTCTTTCCACTTTAGTCTTTCCACTATAGTCTCCACTTTATTCCGTCCACTACAGTCTTTCCACTTTATTCTGTCCACTACAGTCTTTCCACTTTAGTCTTTCCACTATTCTCTGTCCACTTTAATCTTTCCACTTTAGTCTTTCCACTATAGTCTTCACTTTATTCTGTCCACTTCAGTGCGTACACTTTAGTAGGTTCACTGAGTCTTTCCACTTCAGTCTTTCCACCATAGTCTGTCCACTTTACTCTTTCCACTTTAGTATTTCCAATATAGTCTCCACTTTATTCTGTCCACTACAGTCTTTCCACTTTAGTCTTTCCAATACTCTCTGTCCACTTTAGTCTTTCCACTTTAGTCTGTCCACTTTCGTCTTTCCACTATTCTCTGTCCACTTTAGTCTTTCCACTATAGTCTCGACTTTATTCCGTCCACTACAGTCTTTCCACTTTATTCTGTCCACTACAGTCTTTCCACTTTAGTCTTTCCACTATTCTCTGTCCACTTTAATCTTTCCACTTTAGTCTTTCCACTTTAGTCTTCACTTTATTCTGTCCACTTCAGTGCGTACACTTTAGTAGGTTCACTGAGTCTTTCCACTTCAGTCTTTCCACCATAGTCTGTCCACTTTAGTCTTTCCACTTTAGTCTTTCCAATATAGTCTCCACTTTATTCTGTCCACTACAGTCTTTCCACTTTAGTCTTTCCAATACTCTCTGTCCACTTTAGTCTTTCCACTTTAGTCTTTCCACTACAGTCTCCACTTTATTCTGCTCACTACAGTCTTTCCACTATAGTCTGTCCACTTTAGTCTTTCCACTATGGTCTCCACTTTATTCTGTCCACTACAGTCCTTCCACTATAGTCTGTCCACTTTAGTCTTTCCACTTTAGTTTTTCCACTTTAGTCTTTCCACTATAGTCTGTCCACTTTAGTCTTTCCACTATTCTCTGTCCACTTTAGTCCTTCCACTATAGTCTCCACTTTATTCTGTCCACTACAGTCTTTCCACTATAGTCTTTCCATTATAGTCTGTCCACTTTAGTCTGTCAACTTCAGACTTTCAACTATAGTCTATCCACTTTAGTTTTTCCACTTTAGTCTTTCCACTTTATTCTGTCCACTTCAGTGTGTACACTTTAGTCTTTCCACTGAGTCTTTCCACTTCAGTCTTTCCACTATAGTCTGTCCACTTTAGTCTTTCCACTTTAGTCTTTCCACTATATTCTCCACTTTATTCTGTCCACTACAGTCTTTCCAATTTAGTCTTTCCACTTTAGTCTGTCCACTTTAGTCTTTCCACGATAGTCTGTCCACTTTAGTCTTTCCACTTTAGTCTTTCAACTTTATTCTGTCCACTTCAGTGTGTACACTTTAGTCTGTCCACTGAGTCTTTCCACTTCAGTCTTTCCACTATATTCTCTCCACTTTAGTCTTTCCACTTTAGTCTTTCCACTATAGTCTCCACTTTATTCTGTCCAATACAGTCTTTCCACTTTCGTCTTTCCACTATTCTCTGTCCACTTTAGTCTTTCCACTATAGTCTCCACTTTATTCCGTCCACTACAGTCTTTCCACTTTATTCTGTCCACTACAGTCTTTCCACTTTAGTCTTTCCACTATTCTCTGTCCACTTTAGTCTTTCCACTTTAGTCTTTCCACTATAGTCTTCACTTTATTCTGTCCACTTCAGTGTGTACACTTTAGTCTGTTCACTGAGTCTCTCCACTTCAGTCTTTCCACTATAGTCTGTCCACTTTAGTCTTTCCACTTTAGTCTTTCCACCATAGTTTTCACTTTATTCTGTCCACTACAGTCATTCCTCTTTAGTCTTTCCAATACTCTCTGTCCACTTTAGTCTTTCCACTTTAGTCTTTCCACTATAGTCTCCACTTTATTCCGTCCACTACAGTCTTTCCACTTTATTCTGTCCACTACAGTCTTTCCACTTTAGTCTTTCCACTATTCTCTGTCCGCTTTTATCTTTCCACTTTAGTCTTTCCACTATAGTCTTCACTTTATTCTGTCCACTTCAGTGCGTACACTTTAGTAGGTCCACTGAGTCTTTCCACTTCAGTCTTTCCACCATAGTCTGTCCACTTTACTCTTTCCACTTTAGTCTTTCCAATATAGTCTCCACTTTATTCTGTCCACTACAGTCTTTCCACTTTAGTCTTTCCAATACTCTCTGTCCACTTTAGTCTTTCCACTTTAGTCTGTCCACTTTCGTCTTTCCACTATTCTCTGCCCACTTTAGTCTTTCCACTATAGTCTCGACTTTATTCCGTCCACTACAGTCTTTCCACTTTATTCTGTCCACTACAGTCTTTCCACTTTAGTCTTTCCACTATTCTCTGTCCACTTTAATCTTTCCACTTTAGTCTTTCCACTATAGTCTTCACTTTATTCTGTCCACTTCAGTGCGTACACTTTAGTAGGTTCACTGAGTCTTTCCACTTCAGTCTTTCCACCATAGTCTGTCCACTTTAGTCTTTCCACTTTAGTCTTTCCAATATAGTCTCCACTTTATTCTGTCCACTACAGTCTTTCCACTTTAGTCTTTCCAATACTCTCTGTCCACTTTAGTCTTTCCACTTTAGTCTTTCCACTATAGTCTCCACTTTATTCTGCTCACTACAGTCTTTCCACTATAGTCTGTCCACTTTAGTCTTTCCACTATGGTCTCCACTTTATTCTGTCCACTTTAGTCTTTCCACTTTAGTCTTTCCACTATAGTCTTCACTTTATTCTGTCCACTTCAGTGCGTACACTTTAGTAGGTTCACTGAGTCTTTCCACTTCAGTCTTTCCACTATATTCTGTCCACTTTAGTCTTTCCACTTTAGTCTTTCCACTATAGTCTCCACTTTATTCTGTCCAATACAGTCTTTCCACTTTCGTCTTTCCACTATTCTCTGTCCACTTTAGTCTCCACTTTATTCCGTCCACTACAGTCTTTCCACTTTATTCTGTCCACTACAGTCTTTCCACTTTAGTCTTTCCACTATTCTCTGTCCACTTTAGTCTTTCCACTTTAGTCTTTCCACTATAGTCTTCACTTTATTCTGTCCACTTCAGTGTGTACACTTTAGTCTGTTCACTGAGTCTCTCCACTTCAGTCTTTCCACTATAGTCTGTCCACTTTAGTCTTTCCACTTTAGTCTTTCCACCATAGTCTCCACTTTATTCTGTCCACTACAGTCTTTCCACTATAGTCTTTCCATTATAGTCTGTCCACTTTAGTCTTTCCACTTTAGTTTTTCCACTTTAGTCTGTCAACTTCAGACTTTCAACTATAGTCTATCCACTTTAGTTTTTCCACTTTAGTCTTTCCACTTTATTCTGTCCACTTCAGTGTGTACACTTTAGTCTTTCCACTGAGTCTTTCCACTTCAGTCTTTCCACTATAGTCTGTCCACTTTAGTCTTTCCACTTTCGTCTTTCCACTATTCTCTGTCCACTTTAGTCTCCACTTTATTCCGTCCACTACAGTCTTTCCACTTTATTCTGTCCACTACAGTCTTTCCACTTTAGTCTTTCCACTATTCTCTGTCCACTTTAGTCTTTCCACTTTAGTCTTTCCACTATAGTCTTCACTTTATTCTGTCCACTTCAGTGTGTACACTTTAGTCTGTTCACTGAGTCTCTCCACTTCAGTCTTTCCACTATAGTCTGTCCACTTTAGTCTTTCCACTTTAGTCTTTCCACCATAGTCTCCACTTTATTCTGTCCACTACAGTCTTTCCACTATAGTCTTTCCATTATAGTCTGTCCACTTTAGTCTTTCCACTTTAGTTTTTCCACTTTAGTCTGTCAACTTCAGACTTTCAACTATAGTCTATCCACTTTAGTTTTTCCACTTTAGTCTTTCCACTTTATTCTGTCCACTTCAGTGTGTACACTTTAGTCTTTCCACTGAGTCTTTCCACTTCAGTCTTTCCACTATAGTCTGTCCACTTTAGTCTCTCCACTTCAGTCTTTCCACTATAGTCTGTCCACTTTAGTCTTTCCTCTTTAGTCTTTCCACCATAGTTTTCACTTTATTCTGTCCACTACAGTCATTCCTCTTTAGTCTTTCCAATACTCTCTGTCCACTTTAGTCTTTCCACTTTAGTCTTTCCACTATAGTCTCCACTTTATTCCGTCCACTACAGTCTTTCCACTTTATTCTGTCCACTACAGTCTTTCCACTTTAGTCTTTCCACTATTCTCTGTCCACTTTTATCTTTCCACTTTAGTCTTTCCACTATAGTCTTCACTTTATTCTGTCCACTTCAGTGCGTACACTTTAGTAGGTTCACTGAGTCTTTCCACTTCAGTCTTTCCACCATAGTCTGTCCACTTTACTCTTTCCACTTTAGTCTTTCCAATATAGTCTCCACTTTATTCTGTCCACTACAGTCTTTCCACTTTAGTCTTTCCAATACTCTCTGTCCACTTTAGTCTTTCCACTTTAGTCTGTCCACTTTCGTCTTTCCACTATTCTCTGTCCACTTTAGTCTTTCCACTATAGTCTCGACTTTATTCCGTCCACTACAGTCTTTCCACTTTATTCTGTCCACTACAGTCTTTCCACTTTAGTCTTTCCACTATTCTCTGTCCACTTTAATCTTTCCACTTTAGTCTTTCCACTATAGTCTTCACTTTATTCTGTCCACTTCAGTGCGTACACTTTAGTAGGTTCACTGAGTCTTTCCACTTCAGTCTTTCCACCATAGTCTGTCCACTTTAGTCTTTCCACTTTAGTCTTTCCAATATAGTCTCCACTTTATTCTGTCCACTACAGTCTTTCCACTTTAGTCTTTCCAATACTCTCTGTCCACTTTAGTCTTTCCACTTTAGTCTTTCCACTATAGTCTCCACTTTATTCTGCTCACTACAGTCTTTCCACTATAGTCTGTCCACTTTAGTCTTTCCACTATGGTCTCCACTTTATTCTGTCCACTTTAGTCTTTCCACTTTAGTCTTTCCACTATAGTCTTCACTTTATTCTGTCCACTTCAGTGCGTACACTTTAGTAGGTTCACTGAGTCTTTCCACTTCAGTCTTTCCACTATATTCTGTCCACTTTAGTCTTTCCACTTTAGTCTTTCCACTATAGTCTCCACTTTATTCTGTCCAATACAGTCTTTCCACTTTCGTCTTTCCACTATTCTCTGTCCACTTTAGTCTCCACTTTATTCCGTCCACTACAGTCTTTCCACTTTATTCTGTCCACTACAGTCTTTCCACTTTAGTCTTTCCACTATTCTCTGTCCACTTTAGTCTTTCCACTATAGTCTTCACTTTATTCTGTCCACTTCAGTGTGTACACTTTAGTCTGTTCACTGAGTCTCTCCACTTCAGTCTTTCCACTATAGTCTGTCCACTTTAGTCTTTCCACTTTAGTCTTTCCACCATAGTCTTCACTTTATTCTGTCCACTACAGTCATTCCTCTTTAGTCTTTCCAATACTCTCTGTCCACTTTAGTCTTTCCACTTTAGTCTTTCCACTATAGTCTCCACTTTTTCTGTTCACTACAGTCTTTCCACTATAGTCTTTCCACTTTAGTCTTTCCACTATTCTCTGTCCACTTTAGTCTTTCCACTATAGTCTCCACTTTATTCTGTCCACTACAGTCTTTCCACTTTAGTCTTTCCACTATAGTCTGTCCTCTTTAGTCTTTCCACTTTAGTTTTTCCACTTTAGTCTTTCCACTATAGTCTGTCCACTTTATTCTTTCCACTATTCTCTGTCCACTTTAGTCTTTCCACTATAGTCTCCACTTTAGTCTGTCCACTACAGTCTTTCCACTATAGTCTTTCCATTATAGTCTGTCCACTTTAGTGTTTCCACTTTAGTTTTTCCACTTTAGTCTGTCCACTTTAGACTTTCCACTATAGTCTATCCACTTTAGTCTTTCCACTTTAGTCTTTCCACTTTATTCTGTCCACTTCAGTGTGTACACTTTAGTCTTTCCACTGAGTCTTTCCACTTTAGTCTTTCCACTTTAGTCTTTCCACTTTATTCTGTCCACTTCAGTGTGTACACTTTAGTCTGTCCACTAAGTCTTTCCACTTCAGTCTTTCCACTATAGTCTGTCCACTATAGTTTGTCCACTTTAGTCTTTCCACTATTCTCTGTCCACTTTAGTCCTTCCACTATAGTCTCCACTTTATTCTGTCCACTACAGTCTTTCACTACAGTCTTATAGTCTGTCCACTTTAGTCTTTCCACTATAGTCTGTCCACTTTAGTCTTTCCACTTTAGTTTTTCCACTTTAGTCTTTCCACTATAGTCTGTCCACTTTAGTCTTTCCACTATTCTCTGTCCACTTTAGTCCTTCCACTATAGTCTCCACTTTATTCTGTCCACTACAGTCTTTCACTACAGTCTTATAGTCTGTCCACTTTAGTCTTTCCACTTTAGTCTTTCCACTTTATTCTGTCCACTTCAGTGTGTACACTTTAGTCTTTCCACTGAGTCTTTCCACTTCAGTCTTTCCACTATAGTCTGTCCACTTTAGTCTTTCCACTTTAGTCTTTCCACTATATTCTCCACTTTATTCTGTCCACTACAGTCTTTCCAATTTAGTCTTTCCACTTTAGTCTGTCCACTTTAGTCTTTCCACGATAGTCTGTCCACTTTAGTCTTTCCAAATTATTCTGTCCACTTCAGTGTGTACACTTTAGTCTGTCCACTGAGTCTTTCCACTTCAGTCTTTCCACTATATTCTGTCCACTTTAGCCTTTCCACTTTAGTCTTTCCACTATAGTCTCCACTTTATTCTGTCCAATACAGTCTTTCCACTTTCGTCTTTCCACTATTCTCTGTCCACTTTAGTCTTTCCACTATAGTCTCCACTTTATTCCGTCCACTACAGTCTTTCCACTTTATTCTGTCCACTACAGTCTTTCCACTTTAGTCTTTCCACTATTCTCTGTCCACTTTAGTCTTTCCACTTTAGTCTTTCCATTATAGTCTTCACTTTATTCTGTCCACTTCAGTGTGTACACTTTAGTCTGTTCACTGAGTCTCTCCACTTCAGTCTTTCCACTATAGTCTGTCCACTTTAGTCTTTCCACTTTAGTCTTTCCACCATAGTCTTCACTTTATTCTGTCCACTACAGTCATTCCTCTTTAGTCTTTCCAATACTCTCTGTCCACTTTAGTCTTTCCACTTTAGTCTTTCCACTATAGTCTCCACTTTATTCCGTCCACTACAGTCTTTCCACTTTATTCTGTCCACTACAGTCTTTCCACTTTAGTCTTTCCACTATTCTCTGTCCACTTTAATCTTTCCACTTTAGTCTTTCCACTATAGTCTTCACTTTATTCTGTCCACTTCACTGCGTACACTTTAGTAGGTTCACTGAGTCTTTCCACTTCAGTCTTTCCACCATAGTCTGTCCACTTTACTCTTTCCACTTTAGTCTTTCCAATATAGTCTCCACTTTATTCTGTCCACTACAGTCTTTCCACTTTAGTCTTTCCAATACTCTCTGTCCACTTTAGTCTTTCCACTTTAGTCTGTCCACTTTCGTCTTTCCACTATTCTCTGTCCACTTTAGTCTTTCCACTATAGTCTCGACTTTATTCCGTCCACTACAGTCTTTCCACTTTATTCTGTCCACTACAGTCTTTCCACTTTAGTCTTTCCACTATTCTCTGTCCACTTTAATCTTTCCACTTTAGTCTTTCCACTTTAGTCTTCACTTTATTCTGTCCACTTCAGTGCGTACACTTTAGTAGGTTCACTGAGTCTTTCCACTTCAGTCTTTCCACCATAGTCTGTCCACTTTAGTCTTTCCACTTTAGTCTTTCCAATATAGTCTCCACTTTATTCTGTCCACTACAGTCTTTCCACTTTAGTCTTTCCAATACTCTCTGTCCACTTTAGTCTTTCCACTTTAGTCTTTCCTCTACAGTCTCCACTTTATTCTGCTCACTACAGTCTTTCCACTATAGTCTGTCCACTTTAGTCTTTCCACTATGGTCTCCACTTTATTCTGTCCACTACAGTCCTTCCACTATAGTCTGTCCACTTTAGTCTTTCCACTTTAGTTTTTCCACTTTAGTCTTTCCACTATAGTCTGTCCACTTTAGTCTTTCCACTATTCTCTGTCCACTTTAGTCCTTCCACTATAGTCTCCACTTTATTCTGTCCACTACAGTCTTTCCACTATAGTCTTTCCATTATAGTCTGTCCACTTTAGTCTTTCCACTTTAGTTTTTCCACTTTAGTCTGTCAACTTCAAAATTCAACTATAGTCTATCCACTTTAGTTTTTCCACTTTAGTCTTTCCACTTTATTCTGTCCACTTCAGTGTGTACACTTTAGTCTTTCCACTGAGTCTTTCCACTTCAGTCTTTCCACTATAGTCTGTCCACTTTAGTCTTTCCTCTTTAGTCTTTCCACTATATTCTCCACTTTATTCTGTCCACTACAGTCTTTCCAATTTAGTCTTTCCACTTTAGTCTGTCCACTTTAGTCTTTCCACGATAGTCTGTCCACTTTAGTCTTTCCACTTTAGTCTTTCCACTTTATTCTGTCCACTTCAGTGTGTACACTTTAGTCTGTCCACTGAGTCTTTCCACTTCAGTCTTTCCAGTATATTCTCTCCACTTTAGTCTTTCCACTTTAGTCTTTCCACTATAGTCTCCACTTTATTCTGTCCAATACAGTCTTTCCACTTTCGTCTTTCCACTATTCTCTGTCCACTTTAGTCTTTCCACTATAGTCTCCACTTTATTCCGTCCACTACAGTCTTTCCACTTTATTCTGTCCACTACAGTCTTTCCACTTTAGTCTTTCCACTATTCTCTGTCCACTTTAGTCTTTCCACTTTAGTCTTTCCACTATAGTCTTCACTTTATTCTGTCCACTTCAGTGTGTACACTTTAGTCTGTTCACTGAGTCTCTCCACTTCAGTCTTTCCACTATAGTCTGTCCACTTTAGTCTTTCCACTTTAGTCTTTCCACCATAGTTTTCACTTTATTCTGTCCACTACAGTCATTCCTCTTTAGTCTTTCCAATACTCTCTGTCCACTTTAGTCTTTCCACTTTAGTCTTTCCACTATAGTCTCCACTTTATTCCGTCCACTACAGTCTTTCCACTTTATTCTGGGGGAATGACTGTAGTGGACAGTCCACTACAGTCTTTCCACTTTATTCTGTCAACTACAGTCTTTCCACTTTAGTCTTTCCACTATTCTCTGTCCACTTTTATTCTCAGTCTTTCCTGTCCACTACAGTCTTTCCACTTTAGTCTTTCCACTATTCTCTGTCCACTTTAGTCTTTCCACTTTAGTCTTTCCACTATAGTCTTCACTTTATTCTGTCCACTTCAGTGTGTACACTTTAGTCTGTTCACTGAGTCTCTCCACTTCAGTCTTTCCACTATAGTCTGTCCACTTTAGTCTTTCCACTTTAGTCTTTCCACCATAGTCTTCACTTTATTCTGTCCACTACAGTCATTCCTCTTTAGTCTTTCCAATACTCTCTGTCCACTTTAGTCTTTCCACTTTAGTCTTTCCACTATAGTCTCCACTTTATTCCGTCCACTACAGTCTTTCCACTTTATTCTGTCCACTACAGTCTTTCCACTTTAGTCTTCCACTATTCTCTGTCCACTTTAATCTTTCCACTTTAGTCTTTCCACTATAGTCTTCACTTTATTCTGTCCACTTCAGTGCGTACACTTTAGTAGGTTCACTGAGTCTTTCCACTTCAGTCTTTCCACCATAGTCTGTCCACTTTACTCTTTCCACTTTAGTCTTTCCAATATAGTCTCCACTTTATTCTGTCCACTACAGTCTTTCCACTTTAGTCTTTCCAATACTCTCTGTCCACTTTAGTCTTTCCACTTTAGTCTGTCCACTTTCGTCTTTCCACTATTCTCTGTCCACTTTAGTCTTTCCACTATAGTCTCGACTTTATTCCGTCCACTACAGTCTTTCCACTTTATTCTGTCCACTACAGTCTTTCCACTTTAGTCTTTCCACTATAGTCTGTCCACTTTAGTCTTTCCACTATTCTCTGTCAACTTTAGTCCTTCCACTATAGTCTCCACTTTATTCTGTCCACTACAGTCTTTCCACTATAGTCTTTCCATTATAGTCTGTCCACTTTAGTCTTTCCACTTTAGTTTTTCCACTTTAGTCTGTCAACTTCAGACTTTCAACTATAGTCTATCCACTTTAGTTTTTCCACTTTAGTCTTTCCACTTTATTCTGTCCACTTCAGTGTGTACACTTTAGTCTTTCCACTGAGTCTTTCCACTTCAGTCTTTCCACTATAGTCTGTCCACTTTAGTCTTTCCACTTTAGTCTTTCCACTATATTCTCCACTTTATTCTGTCCACTACAGTCTTTCCAATTTAGTCTTTCCACTTTAGTCTGTCCACTTTAGTCTTTCCACGATAGTCTGTCCACTTTAGTCTTTCCACTTTAGTCTTTCCACTTTATTCTGTCCACTTCAGTGTGTACACTTTAGTCTGTCCACTGAGTCTTTCCACTTCAGTCTTTCCAGTATATTCTCTCCACTTTAGTCTTTCCACTTTAGTCTTTCCACTATAGTCTCCACTTTATTCTGTCCAATACAGTCTTTCCACTTTCGTCTTTCCACTATTCTCTGTCCACTTTAGTCTTTCCACTATAGTCTCCACTTTATTCCGTCCACTACAGTCTTTCCACTTTATTCTGTCCACTACAGTCTTTCCACTTTAGTCTTTCCACTATTCTCTGTCCACTTTAGTCTTTCCACTTTAGTCTTTCCACTATAGTCTTCACTTTATTCTGTCCACTTCAGTGTGTACACTTTAGTCTGTTCACTGAGTCTCTCCACTTCAGTCTTTCCACTATAGTCTGTCCACTTTAGTCTTTCCACTTTAGTCTTTCCACCATAGTTTTCACTTTATTCTGTCCACTACAGTCATTCCTCTTTAGTCTTTCCAATACTCTCTGTCCACTTTAGTCTTTCCACTTTAGTCTTTCCACTATAGTCTCCACTTTATTCCGTCCACTACAGTCTTTCCACTTTATTCTGTCCACTACAGTCTTTCCACTTTAGTCTTTCCACTATTCTCTGTCCACTTTTATCTTTCCACTTTAGTCTTTCCACTATAGTCTTCACTTTATTCTGTCTACTTCAGTGCGTACACTTTAGTAGGTTCACTGAGTCTTTCCACTTCAGTCTTTCCACCATAGTCTGTCCACTTTACTCTTTCCACTTTAGTCTTTCCAATATAGTCTCCACTTTATTCTGTCCACTACAGTCTTTCCACTTTAGTCTTTCCAATACTCTCTGTCCACTTTAGTCTTTCCACTTTAGTCTGTCCACTTTCGTCTTTCCACTATTCTCTGTCCACTTTAGTCTTTCCACTATAGTCTCGACTTTATTCCGTCCACTACAGTCTTTCCACTTTATTCTGTCCACTACAGTCTTTCCACTTTAGTCTTTCCACTATTCTCTGTCCACTTTAATCTTTCCACTTTAGTCTTTCCACTATAGTCTTCACTTTATTCTGTCCACTTCAGTGCGTACACTTTAGTAGGTTCACTGAGTCTTTCCACTTCAGTCTTTCCACCATAGTCTGTCCACTTTAGTCTTTCCACTTTAGTCTTTCCAATATAGTCTCCACTTTATTCTGTCCACTACAGTCTTTCCACTTTAGTCTTTCCAATACTCTCTGTCCACTTTAGTCTTTCCACTTTAGTCTTTCCACTATAGTCTCCACTTTATTCTGCTCACTACAGTCTTTCCACTATAGTCTGTCCACTTTAGTCTTTCCACTATGGTCTCCACTTTATTCTGTCCACTACAGTCCTTCCACTATAGTCTTTCCACTATAGTCTGTCCACTTTAGTCTTTCCACTTTAGTTTTTCCACTTTAGTCTTTCCACTATAGTCTGTCCACTTTAGTCTTTCCACTATTCTCTGTCCACTTTAGTCCTTCCACTATAGTCTCCACTTTATTCTGTCCACTACAGTCTTTCCACTATAGTCTTTCCATTATAGTCTGTCCACTTTAGTCTTTCCACTTTAGTTTTTCCACTTTAGTCTGTCCACTTCAGACTTTCCACTATAGTCTATCCACTTTAGTCTTTCCACTTTAGTCTTTTCACTTTATTCTGTCCACTTCAGTGTGTACACTTTAGTCTTTCCACTGAGTCTTTCCACTTCAGTCTTTCCACTATAGTCTGTCCACTTTAGTCTTTCCACTTTCGTCTTTCCACTATATTCTCCACTTTATTCTGTCCACTACAGTCTTTCCAATTTAGTCTTTCCACTTTAGTCTGTCCACTTTAGTCTTTCCACGATAGTCTGTCCACTTTAGTCTTTCCACTTTAGTCTTTCCACTTTATTCTGTCCACTTCAGTGTGTACACTTTAGTCTGTCCAATGAGTATTTCCACTTCAGTCTTTCCACTATATTCTGTCCACTTTAGTCTTTCCACGATAGTCTGTCCACTTTAGTCTTTCCACTTTAGTCTTTCCACTTTATTCTGTCCACTTCAGTGTGTACACTTTAGTCTGTCCACTGAGTCTTTCCACTTCAGTCTTTCCACTATATTCTGTCCACTTTAGTCTCTCCACTATAGTCTTTCCACTTTAGTCTTTCCCCTTTAGTCTTTCCACGTTATTCTGTCCACTTCAGTGTGTACACTTTAATCTGTCCACTGAGTCTTTCCACTTCAGTCTTTCCACTATATTCTGTCCACTTTAGTCTTTCCACTTTAGTCTTTCCACTATAGTCTCCAATTTATTCTGTCCACTACAGTCTTTCCACTTTCGTCTTTCCACTATTTTCTGTCCACTTAAGTCTTTCCACTATAGTCTCCACTTTATTCCATCCACTACAGTCTTTCCACTATAGTCTTTCCACTCTAGTCTTTCCACTATTCTCTGTCCACTTTATTCTTTCTACTATAGTCTGTCCACTTTAGTCTTTCCACTGTTCTCTGTTCACTTTAGTCTTTCCACTTTAGTCTTTCCACTATAGTCTCCACTTTATTCTGTCCACTACAGTCTTTCCACTATAGTCTTTCCACTATAGTCTGTCCACTTTAGTCTTTCCACTTTAATCTTTCCACTTTAGTCTTTCCACTTTATTCTGTCCAATACAGTCTTTCCACTTTCGTCTTTCCACTATTCTCTGTCCACTTTAGTCTTTCCACTATAGTCTCCACTTTATTCCGTCCACTACAGTCTTTCCACTATAGTCTTTCCACTTTAGTCTTTCCACTATTCTCTGTCCACTTTGGTCTTTCCACTGTATTCTGTCCACTTTAGTGTGTACACTTTAGTCTGTCCACTTTAGTCTTTCCACTTTAGTCTTTCCACTATAGTCTCCACTTTATTCTGTCCACTACAGTCTTTCCACTATAGTCTTTCCACTATAGTCTGTCCACTTTAGTCTTTCCACTATTCTCTGTCCACTCTAGTCTTTCCACTATACTCTCCACTTTATTCTGTCCACTTCAGTCTTTCCACTATAGTCTGTCCACTTTAGTCTTTCCACTTTAGTCTTTCCACTATAGTCTCCACTTTATTCTGTCCACTACAGTCTTTCCACTATAGTCTTTCCACTACAGTCTGTCCACTTTAGTCTTTCCACTTTAATCTTTCGACTTTAGTCTGTCCACTTTAGTCTTTCCACTATAGTCCGTCCACTTTAGTCTTTCCACTTTAGTCTTTCCACTTTATTTTGTCCACTTCAGTGTGTACACTTTAGTCTGTCCACTGAGTCTTTCCACTTCAGTCTTTCCACTATATTCTGTCCACTTTAGTCTTTCCACTTTAGTCTTTCCACTATAGTCTCCACTTTATTCTGTCCAATACAGTCTTTCCACTTTCGTCTTTCCACTATTCTCTGTCCACTTTAGTCTTTCCACTATAGTCTCGACTTTATTCCGTCCACTACAGTCTTTCCACTTTATTCTGTCCACTACAGTCTTTCCACTTTAGTCTTTCCACTATTCTCTGTCCACTTTAATCTTTCCACTTTAGTCTTTCCACTATAGTCTTCACTTTATTCTGTCCACTTCAGTGCGTACACTTTAGTAGGTTCACTGAGTCTTTCCACTTCTGTCTTTCCACCATAGTCTGTCCACTTTAGTCTTTCCACTTTAGTCTTTCCAATATAGTCTCCACTTTATTCTGTCCACTACAGTCTTTCCACTTTAGTCTTTCCAATACTCTCTGTCCACTTTAGTCTTTCCACTTTAGTCTTTCCACTATGGTCTCCACTTTATTCTGTCCACTACAGTCCTTCCACTATAGTCTTTCCACTATAGTCTGTCCACTTTAGTCTTTCCACTTTAGTTTTTCCACTTTAGTCTTTCCACTATAGTCTGTCCACTTTAGTCTTTCCACTATTCTCTGTCCACTTTAGTCCTTCCACTATGGTCTCCACTTTATTCTGTCCACTACAGTCTTTCACTACAGTCTTATAGTCTGTCCACTTTAGTCTTTCCACTATAGTCTGTCCACTTTAGTCTTTCCACTTTAGTTTTTCCACTTTAGTCTTTCCACTATAGTCTGTCCACTTTAGTCTTTCCACTATTCTCTGTCCACTTTAGTCCTTCCACTATAGTCTCCACTTTATTCTGTCCACTACAGTCTTTCACTACAGTCTTATAGTCTGTCCACTTTAGTCTTTCCACTTTAGTCTTTCCACTTTATTCTGTCCACTTCAGTGTGTACACTTTAGTCTTTCCACTGAGTCTTTCCACTTCAGTCTTTCCACTATAGTCTGTCCACTTTAGTCTTTCCACTTTAGTCTTTCCACTATATTCTCCACTTTATTCTGTCCACTACAGTCTTTCCAATTTAGTCTTTCCACTTTAGTCTGTCCACTTTAGTCTTTCCACGATAGTCTGTCCACTTTAGTCTTTCCACATTATTCTGTCCACTTCAGTGTGTACACTTTAGTCTGTCCACTGAGTCTTTCCACTTCAGTCTTTCCACTATATTCTGTCCACTTTAGTCTTTCCACTTTAGTCTTTCCACTATAGTCTCCACTTTATTCTGTCCAATACAGTCTTTCCACTTTCGTCTTTCCACTATTCTCTGTCCACTTTAGTCTTTCCACTATAGTCTCCACTTTATTCCGTCCACTACAGTCTTTCCACTTTATTCTGTCCACTACAGTCTTTCCACTTTAGTCTTTCCACTATTCTCTGTCCACTTTAGTCTTTCCACTTTAGTCTTTCCATTATAGTCTTCACTTTATTCTGTCCACTTCAGTGTGTACACTTTAGTCTGTTCACTGAGTCTCTCCACTTCAGTCTTTCCACTATAGTCTGTCCACTTTAGTCTTTCCACTTTAGTCTTTCCACCATAGTCTTCACTTTATTCTGTCCACTACAGTCATTCCTCTTTAGTCTTTCCAATACTCTCTGTCCACTTTAGTCTTTCCACTTTAGTCTTTCCACTATAGTCTCCACTTTATTCCGTCCACTACAGTCTTTCCACTTTATTCTGTCCACTACAGTCTTTCCACTTTAGTCTTCCACTATTCTCTGTCCACTTTAATCTTTCCACTTTAGTCTTTCCACTATAGTCTTCACTTTATTCTGTCCACTTCAGTGCGTACACTTTAGTAGGTTCACTGAGTCTTTCCACTTCAGTCTTTCCACCATAGTCTGTCCACTTTACTCTTTCCACTTTAGTCTTTCCAATATAGTCTCCACTTTATTCTGTCCACTACAGTCTTTCCACTTTAGTCTTTCCAATACTCTCTGTCCACTTTAGTCTTTCCACTTTAGTCTGTCCACTTTCGTCTTTCCACTATTCTCTGTCCACTTTAGTCTTTCCACTATAGTCTCGACTTTATTCCGTCCACTACAGTCTTTCCACTTTATTCTGTCCACTACAGTCTTTCCACTTTAGTCTTTCCACTATTCTCTGTCCACTTTAATCTTTCCACTTTAGTCTTTCCACTATAGTCTTCACTTTATTCTGTCCACTTCAGTGCGTACACTTTAGTAGGTTCACTGAGTCTTTCCACTTCAGTCTTTCCACCATAGTCTGTCCACTTTAGTCTTTCCACTTTAGTCTTTCCAATATAGTCTCCACTTTATTCTGTCCACTGCTGTCTTTCCACTTTAGTCTTTCCAATACTCTCTGTCCACTTTAGTCTTTCCACTTTAGTCTTTCCACTATAGTCTCCACTTTATTCTGCTCACTACAGTCTTTCCACTATAGTCTGTCCACTTTAGTCTTTCCACTATGGTCTCCACTTTATTCTGTCCACTACAGTCCTTCCACTATAGTCTGTCCACTTTAGTCTTTCCACTTTAGTTTTTCCACTTTAGTCTTTCCACTATAGTCTGTCCACTTTCGTCTTTCCACTATTCTCTGTCCACTTTAGTCCTTCCACTATAGTCTCCACTTTATTCTGTCCACTACAGTCTTTCCACTATAGTCTTTCCATTATAGTCTGTCCACTTTAGTCTTTCCACTTTAGTTTTTCCACTTTAGTCTGTCAACTTCAGACTTTCAACTATAGTCTATCCACTTTAGTCTTTCCACTTTAGTCTTTCCACTTTATTCTGTCCACTTCAGTGTGTACACTTTAGTCTTTCCACTGAGTCTTTCCACTTCAGTCTTTCCACTATAGTCTGTCCACTTTAGTCTTTCCACTTTAGTCTTTCCACTATATTCTCCACTTTATTCTGTCCACTACAGTCTTTCCAATTTAGTCTTTCCACTTTAGTCTGTCCACTTTAGTCTTTCCACGATAGTCTGTCCACTTTAGTCTTTCCACTTTAGTCTTTCCACTTTATTCTGTCCACTTCAGTGTGTACACTTTAGTCTGTCCACTGAGTCTTTCCACTTCAGTCTTTCCACTATATTCTGTCCACTTTAGTCTTTCCACTTTAGTCTTTCCACTATAGTCTCCACTTTATTCTGTCCAATACAGTCTTTCCACTTTCGTCTTTCCACTATTCTCTGTCCACTTTAGTCTTTCCACTATAGTCTCCACTTTATTCCGTCCACTAAAGTCTTTCCACTTTATTCTGTCCACTACAGTCTTTCCACTTTAGTCTTTCCACTATTCTCTGTCCACTTTAGTCTTTCCACTTTAGTCTTTCCACTATAGTCTTCACTTTATTCTGTCCACTTCAGTGTGTACACTTTAGTCTGTTCACTGAGTCTCTCCACTTCAGTCTTTCCACTATAGTCTGTCCACTTTAGTCTTTCCACTTTAGTCTTTCCACCATAGTCTTCACTTTATTCTGTCCACTACAGTCATTCCTCTTTAGTCTTTCCAATACTCTCTGTCCACTTTAGTCTGTCCACTTTAGTCTTTCCACTATAGTCTCCACTTTTTCTGTTCACTACAGTCTTTCCACTATAGTCTTTCCACTTTAGTCTTTCCACTATTCTCTGTCCACTTTAGTCTTTCCACTATAGTCTCCACTTTATTCTGTCCACTACAGTCTTTCCACTTTAGTCTTTCCACTATAGTCTGTCCTCTTTAGTCTTTCCACTTTAGTTTTTCCACTTTAGTCTTTCCACTATAGTCTGTCCACTTTAGTCTTTCCACTATTCTCTGTCCACTTTAGTCTTTCCACTATAGTCTCCACTTTAGTCTGTCCACTACAGTCTTTCCACTATAGTCTTTCCATTATAGTCTGTCCACTTTAGTGTTTCCACTTTAGTTTTTCCACTTTAGTCTGTCCACTTTAGACTTTCCACTATAGTCTATCCACTTTAGTCTTTCCACTTTAGTCTTTCCACTTTATTCTGTCCACTTCAGTGTGTACACTTTAGTCTTTCCACTGAGTCTTTCCACTTTAGTCTTTCCACTTTAGTCTTTCCACTTTATTCTGTCCACTTCAGTGTGTACACTTTAGTCTGTCCACTAAGTCTTTCCACTTCAGTCTTTCCACTATAGTCTGTCCACTATAGTTTGTCCACTTTAGTCTTTCCACTATTCTCTGTCCACGTTAGTCTTTCCACTATAGTCTCCACTTTATTCTGTCCACTACAGTCTTTCCACTATAGTCTTTCCATTATAGTCTGTCCACTTTAGTCTTTCCACTATAGTGTGTCCACTTTAGTCTTTCCACTATTCTCCACTTTAGTCTTTCCACTATAGTCTGTCCACTTTATCTTTCCACTTTAGTCTTTCCACTTTATTCTGTCCACTTTAGTGTGTACACTTTAGTCTGTCCACTTTAGTCTTTCCACTATAGTCTGTCCACTTTAGTCTTTCCACTTTAGTCTTTCCACTTTATTCTGTCCACTGCAGTGTGTACACTTTAGTCTGTCCACTGAGTCTTTCCACTTCAGTCTTTCCACTTTAGTCTGTCCACTATAGTCTGTCCACTTTAGTCTTTCCACTATTCTCTGTCCACTTTAGTCTTTCCACTATAGTCTCCACTTCATTCTGTCCACTACAGTCTTTCCACTATAGTCTTTCCATTATAGTCTGTCCACTTTAGTCTTTCCACTACAGTGTGTCCACTTTAGTCTTTCCACTATTCTCCACTTTAGTCTTTCCACTATAGTCTGTCCACTTTAATCTTTCCACTTTAATCTTTCCACTTTAGTCTGTCCACTTTAGTCTTTCCACTATAGTCTGTCCACTTTAGTCTTTCCACTTTAGTCTTTCCACTTTATTATGTCCACTTCAGTGTGTACACTTTAGTCTGTCCACTGAGTCTTTCCACTTCAGTCTTTCCACTATAGTCTGTCCACTTTAGTCTTTCCACTTTAGTCTTTCCACTATAGTCTCCACTTTATTCTGTCCACTACAGTCTTTCCACTTCCGTCTTTCCACTATTCTCTGTCCACTTTAGTCTTTCCACTATAGTCTCCACTTTAATCTGTCCACTACAGTCTTTCCACTATAGTCTGTCCACTTTGGTCTTTCCACCCTATTCTTTTCGCTTTAGTCTGTCCTCTTAGTCTTTCCACTAGAGTCTGTCCACTTTAGTCTTTTCACTTTAGTCTTTCCACTTTAGTCTTTCCACTTTAGTCATTTCCGTTTTAGTCTGTCCACTTTAGTCTTTCCACTATAGTCTGTCCATTTTAGTCTTTCCACTATTCTCCACTTTAGTCTTTCCACTTTAGTCTTTCCACTATAGTCTCCACTTTATTCTGTCCACTACAGTCTCACCTCTATAGTCTTTCCACTATAGTCTGTCCACTTTAGTCTTTCCACTTTAGTCTTTCCACTTTAGTCTGTCCACTTTAGTCTTTCCACTATAGTCTGTCCACTTTAGACTTTCCACTTTAGTCTTTCCACTTTATTCTGTCCACTGCAGTGTGTACACTTTAGTCTGTCCACTGAGTCTTTCCAAATCAGTCTTTCCACTATAGTCTGTCCACTTTGGTCTTTCCACCCTAGTCTTTTCGCTATAGTCTGTCCACTTAGTCTTTCCACTAGAGTCTGTCCACTTTAGTCTTTCCACTTTAGTCTGTCCACTTTAGTCTTTCCACTTTAGTCATTTCCACTATCGTCTGTCCACTTTAGTCTTTCCACTTTAGTCTGTCAACTTTAGTCTTTCCACTATAGCCTGTCCACTTTAGTCTTTCCACTATAGTTCGTCCACTTTAGTCTTTCCACTTTAGTCTGTCCACTTGAGTCTTTCCACTTTAGTCTTTCCACTTTATTCTCTCCACTTCAGTGTGTACACTTTAGTTTGTCCACTGAGTCTTTCCACTTCAGTATTTCCACTATAGTCTGTCCACTTTAGTCTTTCCACTTTAGTCTGTCCACTTTAGTCTTTCCACTTTAGTCTTTCCACTTTATTCTGTCCACTGCAGTGTGTACACTTTAGTTTGTCCACTGAGTCTTTCCACTTCAGTCTTTCCACTATAGTCTGTCCACTTTAGTCTTTCCACTATAGTCTGTCCACTTTAGTCTTTCCACTTTAGTCTGTCCACTTTAGTCTTTCCACTTTAGTCTTTCCACTTTATTCTGTCCACTGCAGTGTGTACACTTTAGTCTGTCCACTGAGTCTTTCCACTTCAGTCTTTCCACTATAGTCTGTCCACTTTAGTCTTTCCACCCTAGTCTTTTCGCTTTAGTCTGTCCACTATAGTCTGTCCACTTTCGTCTTTCCACTATTCTCTGTCCACTTTAGTCTTTCCACTATAGTCTCCACTTTATTCTGTCCACTACAGTCTTTCCACTATAGTCTTTCCATTATAGTCTGTCCACTTTAGTCTTTCCACTATTCTCCACTTTAGTGTTTCCACTATAGTCTGTCCACTTTAGTCTTTCCACTTTATTCTGTCCACTTCAGTGGGTACACTTTAGTCTGTCCACTGAGTCTTTCCACTTCAGTCTTTCCACTATAGTCTGTCCACTATAGTCTGTCCACTTTAGTCTTTCCACTATTCTCTGTCCACTTTAGTCTTTCCACTATAGTCTCCACTTTATTCTGTCCACTACAGTCTTTCCACTATAGTCTTTCCATTATAGTCTGTCCACTTTAGTCTTTCCACTATAGTGTGTCCACTTTAGTCTTTCCACTATTCTCCACTTTAGTCTTTCCACTATAGTCTGTCCACTTTAGTCTTTCCACTTCAATCTTTCCACTTTAGTTTGTCCACTTTAGTCTTTCCACTATAGTCTGTCCACTTTAGTCTTTCCACTTTAGTCTTTCCACTTTATTATGTCCACTTCAGTGTGTACACTTTAGTCTGTCCACTGAGTCTTTCCACTTTAGTCTTTCCACTATAGTGTGTCCACTTTAGTCTTTCCACTTTAATCTTTCCACTTTAGTCTGTCCAACTCCGTCTTTCCACTATTCTCTGTCCACTTTAGTCTTTCCACTATAGTCTCCACTTTATCCTGTCCACTACAGTCTTTCCACTATAGTCTTTCCACTTTAGTCTTTCCCCTATTCTCTGTCCACTTTAGTCTTTCCACTTTATTCTTTCCACTATAGTGTCCACTTTATTCTTTCCACTACAGTCTTTCCACTATAGTCTTTCCACTATCGTCTGTCCACTTTAGTCTTTCCACTAATCTCTGTCCACTTTAGTCTTTCCAATATAGTCTCCACTTTATTCTGTCCACTACAGTTTTTCCACTATAGTCTTTCCACTATCGTCTGTCCACTTTAGACTTTCCCCTAATCTCTGTCCACTTTAGTCTTTCCACTATAGTCTCCACTTTATTCTGTCCACTACAGTCTTTCCATTATAGTCTTTCCACTATAGTCGGTCCACTTTAGTCTTTCCACTTTAGTCTTTCCGTTTTAGTCTGTCCACTTTAGTCTTTCCACTATAGTCTGTCCACTTTAGTCTTTCCACTATTCTCCACTATAGTCTCCACTTTATTCTGTCCACTACAGTCTTTCCTCTATAGTCTTTCCACTATAGTCTGTCCACTTTAGTCTTTCCACTTTAGTCTTTCCACTTTAGTCTGTCCACTTTAGTCTTTCCACTTTAGTCTTTCCACTTTATTCTGTCCACTGCAGTGTATACACTTTAGTCTGTCCACTGAGTCTTTCCACTTCAGTCTTTCCACTATAGTGTGTCCACTTTAGTCTTTCCACTATTCTCCACTTTAGTCTTTCCACTATCGTCTGTCCACTTTAGTCTTTCCACTAATCTCTGTCCACTTTAGTCTTTCCAATATAGTCTCCACTTTATTCTGTCCACTACAGTTTTTCCACTATAGTCTTTCCACTATCGTCTGTCCACTTTAGACTTTCCCCTAATCTCTGTCCACTTTAGTCTTTCCACTATAGTCTCCACTTTATTCTGTCCACTACAGTCTTTCCATTATAGTCTTTCCACTATAGTCGGTCCACTTTAGTCTTTCCACTTTAGTCTTTCCGTTTTAGTCTGTCCACTTTAGTCTTTCCACTATAGTCTGTCCACTTCAGTCTTTCCACTATTCTCCACTATAGTCTCCACTTTATTCTGTCCACTACAGTCTTTCCTCTATAGTCTTTCCACTATAGTCTGTCCACTTTAGTCTTTCCACTTTAGTCTTTCCACTTTAGTCTGTCCACTTTAGTCTTTCCACTATAGTCTGTCCACTTTAGTCTTTCCACTTTAGTTTTTCCACTTTATTCTGTCCACTGCAGTGGACACTTTAGTCTTTCCACTTTAGTCTTTCCACTTTATTCTGTCCACTGCAGTGTATACACTTTAGTCTGTCCACTGAGTCTTTCCACTTCAGTCTTTCCACTATAGTGTGTCCACTTTAGTCTTTCCACTATTCTCCACTTTAGTCTTTCCACTATCGTCTGTCCACTTTAGTCTTTCCACTAATCTCTGTCCACTTTAGTCTTTCCAATATAGTCTCCACTTTATTCTGTCCACTACAGTTTTTCCACTATAGTCTTTCCACTATCGTCTGTCCACTTTAGACTTTCCCCTAATCTCTGTCCACTTTAGTCTTTCCACTATAGTCTCCACTTTATTCTGTCCACTACAGTCTTTCCATTATAGTCTTTCCACTATAGTCGGTCCACTTTAGTCTTTCCACTTTAGTCTTTCCGTTTTAGTCTGTCCACTTTAGTCTTTCCACTATAGTCTGTCCACTTCAGTCTTTCCACTATTCTCCACTATAGTCTCCACTTTATTCTGTCCACTACAGTCTTTCCTCTATAGTCTTTCCACTATAGTCTGTCCACTTTAGTCTTTCCACTTTAGTCTTTCCACTTTAGTCTGTCCACTTTAGTCTTTCCACTATAGTCTGTCCACTTTAGTCTTTCCACTTTAGTTTTTCCACTTTATTCTGTCCACTGCAGTGTATACACTTTAGTCTTTCCACTGAGTCTTTCCACTTTAGTCTTTCCACTATAGTCCGTCCACTTTTGTCTTTCCACTTTAGTCTGTCCAATTGAGTCTTTCTACTTTAGTCTTTCCACTTTAGTCTTTTCACTATAGTCTTTCCACTTCAGTTTGTCCACTTTAGTCTTTCCACTATAGTCTGTCCACTTTAGTCTTTCCACTATAGTCTTTCCACTTTTGTCTGTCCACTTAGTCTTTCCACTTCAGTCTTTCCACTATAGTCTGTCCACTTTAGTCTTTCCGCTTTAGTCTTTCCACTATAGTCTCCACTTTATTCTGTCCACTACAGTCTTTCCAATTTAGTCTTTCCACTATTCTCTGTCCACTTTAGTCTTTCCACTATAGTCTCCATTTTATTCTGTCCACTATAGTCTTTCCACTATAGTCTGTCCACTTTTGTCTTTCCAATTTAGTTTTTCCACTATAGTCACCACTTTATTCTGGCCACTACAGTCTTACCACTATAGTCTGTCCACTTTAGTCTTTCCACTATTCTCTGTCCACTTTAGTCTTTCCACTATAGTCTCCACTTTATTCTGTCCACTACAGTCTTTCCACTATAGTCTTTCTACTATAGTCTGTCCACTTTAGTCTTTCCACTTTAGTTTTCCACTTTAGTCTGTCCACTTCAGTCTTTCCACTATAGTCTGTCCAATTTAGTCTTTCCACTTTAGTCGTTCCACTATAGTCTCCACTTTATTCTGTCCACTACAGTATTTCCACTATAGTCTTTCCACTATAGTCTATCCACTTTAGTCTTTCCACTATTCTCTGTCCACTTTAGTCTTTCCACTTTATTCTCTTCACTTCAGTGTGTACACTTTAGTTTGTCCACTGACTCTTTCAACTTTAGTCTTTCCACTATAGTCTGTCCACTTTAGTCTTTCCACTCTTTCCACTATAGTCTTTCCACTTCAGTTTGTCCACTTTAGTCTTTCCACTATAGTCTGTCCACTTTAGTCTTTCCACTATAGTCTTTCCACTTTAGTCTGTCCACTTAGTCTTTCCACTTTAGTCTTTCCACTATAGTCTCCACTTTATTCTGTCCACTACAGTCTTTCCACTTTAGTCTTTCCACTATAGTCTGTCCACTTTTGTCTTTCCACTTTAGTCTTTCCACTTTATTCTGTCCACTGCAGTGTGTACACTTTAGTCTGTCCACTGAGTCTTTCCACTTCAGTCTTTCCACTATAGTCTGTCCACTTTAGTCTTTCCACCCTAGTCTTTTCGCTTTAGTCTGTCCACTATAGTCTGTCCACTTTCGTCTTTCCACTATTCTCTGTCCACTTTAGTCTTTCCACTATAGTCTCCACTTTATTCTGTCCACTACAGTCTTTCCACTATAGTCTTTCCATTATAGTCTGTCCACTTTAGTCTTTCCACTATTCTCCACTTTAGTCTTTCCACTATAGTCTGTCCACTTTAGTCTTTCCACTTTATTCTGTCCACTTCAGTGGGTACACTTTAGTCTGTCCACTGAGTCTTTCCACTTCAGTCTTTCCACTATAGTCTGTCCACTATAGTCTGTCCACTTTAGTCTTTCCACTATTCTCTGTCCACTTTAGTCTTTCCACTATAGTCTCCACTTTATTCTGTCCACTACAGTCTTTCCACTATAGTCTTTCCATTATAGTCTGTCCACTTTAGTCTTTCCACTATAGTGTGTCCACTTTAGTCTTTCCACTATTCTCCACTTTAGTCTTTCCACTATAGTCTGTCCACTTTAGTCTTTCCACTTCAATCTTTCCACTTTAGTTTGTCCACTTTAGTCTTTCCACTATAGTCTGTCCACTTTAGTCTTTCCACTTTAGTCTTTCCACTTTATTATGTCCACTTCAGTGTGTACACTTTAGTCTGTCCACTGAGTCTTTCCACTTTAGTCTTTCCACTATAGTGTGTCCACTTTAGTCTTTCCACTTTAATCTTTCCACTTTAGTCTGTCCAACTCCGTCTTTCCACTATTCTCTGTCCACTTTAGTCTTTCCAATATAGTCTCCACTTTATTCTGTCCACTACAGTTTTTCCACTATAGTCTTTCCACTATCGTCTGTCCACTTTAGACTTTCCCCTAATCTCTGTCCACTTTAGTCTTTCCACTATAGTCTCCACTTTATTCTGTCCACTACAGTCTTTCCATTATAGTCTTTCCACTATAGTCGGTCCACTTTAGTCTTTCCACTTTAGTCTTTCCGTTTTAGTCTGTCCACTTTAGTCTTTCCACTATAGTCTGTCCACTTTAGTCTTTCCACTATTCTCCACTATAGTCTCCACTTTATTCTGTCCACTACAGTCTTTCCTCTATAGTCTTTCCACTATAGTCTGTCCACTTTAGTCTTTCCACTTTAGTCTTTCCACTTTAGTCTGTCCACTTTAGTCTTTCCACTTTAGTCTTTCCACTTTATTCTGTCCACTGCAGTGTATACACTTTAGTCTGTCCACTGAGTCTTTCCACTTCAGTCTTTCCACTATAGTGTGTCCACTTTAGTCTTTCCACTATTCTCCACTTTAGTCTTTCCACTATCGTCTGTCCACTTTAGTCTTTCCACTAATCTCTGTCCACTTTAGTCTTTCCAATATAGTCTCCACTTTATTCTGTCCACTACAGTTTTTCCACTATAGTCTTTCCACTATCGTCTGTCCACTTTAGACTTTCCCCTAATCTCTGTCCACTTTAGTCTTTCCACTATAGTCTCCACTTTATTCTGTCCACTACAGTCTTTCCATTATAGTCTTTCCACTATAGTCGGTCCACTTTAGTCTTTCCACTTTAGTCTTTCCGTTTTAGTCTGTCCACTTTAGTCTTTCCACTATAGTCTGTCCACTTCAGTCTTTCCACTATTCTCCACTATAGTCTCCACTTTATTCTGTCCACTACAGTCTTTCCTCTATAGTCTTTCCACTATAGTCTGTCCACTTTAGTCTTTCCACTTTAGTCTTTCCACTTTAGTCTGTCCACTTTAGTCTTTCCACTATAGTCTGTCCACTTTAGTCTTTCCACTTTAGTTTTTCCACTTTATTCTGTCCACTGCAGTGTATACACTTTAGTCTTTCCACTGAGTCTTTCCACTTTAGTCTTTCCACTATAGTCCGTCCACTTTTGTCTTTCCACTTTAGTCTGTCCAATTGAGTCTTTCTACTTTAGTCTTTCCACTTTAGTCTTTTCACTATAGTCTTTCCACTTCAGTTTGTCCACTTTAGTCTTTCCACTATAGTCTGTCCACTTTAGACTTTCCACTTTAGTCTTTCCACTTTATTCTGTCCACTGCAGTGTGTACACTTTAGTCTGTCCACTGAGTCTTTCCAAATCAGTCTTTCCACTATAGTCTGTCCACTTTGGTCTTTCCACCCTAGTCTTTTCGCTATAGTCTGTCCACTTAGTCTTTCCACTAGAGTCTGTCCACTTTAGTCTTTCCACTTTAGTCTGTCCACTTTAGTCTTTCCACTTTAGTCATTTCCACTATCGTCTGTCCACTTTAGTCTTTCCACTTTAGTCTGTCAACTTTAGTCTTTCCACTATAGCCTGTCCACTTTAGTCTTTCCACTATAGTTCGTCCACTTTAGTCTTTCCACTTTAGTCTGTCCACTTGAGTCTTTCCACTTTAGTCTTTCCACTTTATTCTCTCCACTTCAGTGTGTACACTTTAGTTTGTCCACTGAGTCTTTCCACTTCAGTCTTTCCACTATAGTCTGTCCACTTTAGTCTTTCCACTTTAGTCTGTCCACTTTAGTCTTTCCACTTTAGTCTTTCCACTTTATTCTGTCCACTGCAGTGTGTACACTTTAGTTTGTCCACTGAGTCTTTCCACTTCAGTCTTTCCACTATAGTCTGTCCACTTTAGTCTTTCCACTATAGTCTGTCCACTTTAGTCTTTCCACTTTAGTCTGTCCACTTTAGTCTTTCCACTTTAGTCTTTCCACTTTATTCTGTCCACTGCAGTGTGTACACTTTAGTCTGTCCACTGAGTCTTTCCACTTCAGTCTTTCCACTATAGTCTGTCCACTTTAGTCTTTCCACCCTAGTCTTTTCGCTTTAGTCTGTCCACTATAGTCTGTCCACTTTCGTCTTTCCACTATTCTCTGTCCACTTTAGTCTTTCCACTATAGTCTCCACTTTATTCTGTCCACTACAGTCTTTCCACTATAGTCTTTCCATTATAGTCTGTCCACTTTAGTCTTTCCACTATTCTCCACTTTAGTCTTTCCACTATAGTCTGTCCACTTTAGTCTTTCCACTTTATTCTGTCCACTTCAGTGGGTACACTTTAGTCTGTCCACTGAGTCTTTCCACTTCAGTCTTTCCACTATAGTCTGTCCACTATAGTCTGTCCACTTTAGTCTTTCCACTATTCTCTGTCCACTTTAGTCTTTCCACTATAGTCTCCACTTTATTCTGTCCACTACAGTCTTTCCACTATAGTCTTTCCATTATAGTCTGTCCACTTTAGTCTTTCCACTATAGTGTGTCCACTTTAGTCTTTCCACTATTCTCCACTTTAGTCTTTCCACTATAGTCTGTCCACTTTAGTCTTTCCACTTCAATCTTTCCACTTTAGTTTGTCCACTTTAGTCTTTCCACTATAGTCTGTCCACTTTAGTCTTTCCACTTTAGTCTTTCCACTTTATTATGTCCACTTCAGTGTGTACACTTTAGTCTGTCCACTGAGTCTTTCCACTTTAGTCTTTCCACTATAGTGTGTCCACTTTAGTCTTTCCACTTTAATCTTTCCACTTTAGTCTGTCCAACTCCGTCTTTCCACTATTCTCTGTCCACTTTAGTCTTTCCACTATAGTCTCCACTTTATCCTGTCCACTACAGTCTTTCCACTATAGTCTTTCCACTTTAGTCTTTCCCCTATTCTCTGTCCACTTTAGTCTTTCCACTTTATTCTTTCCACTATAGTGTCCACTTTATTCTTTCCACTACAGTCTTTCCACTATAGTCTTTCCACTATCGTCTGTCCACTTTAGTCTTTCCACTAATCTCTGTCCACTTTAGTCTTTCCAATATAGTCTCCACTTTATTCTGTCCACTACAGTTTTTCCACTATAGTCTTTCCACTATCGTCTGTCCACTTTAGACTTTCCCCTAATCTCTGTCCACTTTAGTCTTTCCACTATAGTCTCCACTTTATTCTGTCCACTACAGTCTTTCCATTATAGTCTTTCCACTATAGTCGGTCCACTTTAGTCTTTCCACTTTAGTCTTTCCGTTTTAGTCTGTCCACTTTAGTCTTTCCACTATAGTCTGTCCACTTTAGTCTTTCCACTATTCTCCACTATAGTCTCCACTTTATTCTGTCCACTACAGTCTTTCCTCTATAGTCTTTCCACTATAGTCTGTCCACTTTAGTCTTTCCACTTTAGTCTTTCCACTTTAGTCTGTCCACTTTAGTCTTTCCACTTTAGTCTTTCCACTTTATTCTGTCCACTGCAGTGTATACACTTTAGTCTGTCCACTGAGTCTTTCCACTTCAGTCTTTCCACTATAGTGTGTCCACTTTAGTCTTTCCACTATTCTCCACTTTAGTCTTTCCACTATCGTCTGTCCACTTTAGTCTTTCCACTAATCTCTGTCCACTTTAGTCTTTCCAATATAGTCTCCACTTTATTCTGTCCACTACAGTTTTTCCACTATAGTCTTTCCACTATCGTCTGTCCACTTTAGACTTTCCCCTAATCTCTGTCCACTTTAGTCTTTCCACTATAGTCTCCACTTTATTCTGTCCACTACAGTCTTTCCATTATAGTCTTTCCACTATAGTCGGTCCACTTTAGTCTTTCCACTTTAGTCTTTCCGTTTTAGTCTGTCCACTTTAGTCTTTCCACTATAGTCTGTCCACTTCAGTCTTTCCACTATTCTCCACTATAGTCTCCACTTTATTCTGTCCACTACAGTCTTTCCTCTATAGTCTTTCCACTATAGTCTGTCCACTTTAGTCTTTCCACTTTAGTCTTTCCACTTTAGTCTGTCCACTTTAGTCTTTCCACTATAGTCTGTCCACTTTAGTCTTTCCACTTTAGTTTTTCCACTTTATTCTGTCCACTGCAGTGTATACACTTTAGTCTTTCCACTGAGTCTTTCCACTTTAGTCTTTCCACTATAGTCCGTCCACTTTTGTCTTTCCACTTTAGTCTGTCCAATTGAGTCTTTCTACTTTAGTCTTTCCACTTTAGTCTTTTCACTATAGTCTTTCCACTTCAGTTTGTCCACTTTAGTCTTTCCACTATAGTCTGTCCACTTTAGTCTTTCCACTATAGTCTTTCCACTTTTGTCTGTCCACTTAGTCTTTCCACTTCAGTCTTTCCACTATAGTCTGTCCACTTTAGTCTTTCCGCTTTAGTCTTTCCACTATAGTCTCCACTTTATTCTGTCCACTACAGTCTTTCCAATTTAGTCTTTCCACTATTCTCTGTCCACTTTAGTCTTTCCACTATAGTCTCCATTTTATTCTGTCCACTATAGTCTTTCCACTATAGTCTGTCCACTTTTGTCTTTCCAATTTAGTTTTTCCACTATAGTCACCACTTTATTCTGGCCACTACAGTCTTACCACTATAGTCTGTCCACTTTAGTCTTTCCACTATTCTCTGTCCACTTTAGTCTTTCCACTATAGTCTCCACTTTATTCTGTCCACTACAGTCTTTCCACTATAGTCTTTCTACTATAGTCTGTCCACTTTAGTCTTTCCACTTTAGTTTTCCACTTTAGTCTGTCCACTTCAGTCTTTCCACTATAGTCTGTCCAATTTAGTCTTTCCACTTTAGTCGTTCCACTATAGTCTCCACTTTATTCTGTCCACTACAGTATTTCCACTATAGTCTTTCCACTATAGTCTATCCACTTTAGTCTTTCCACTATTCTCTGTCCACTTTAGTCTTTCCACTTTATTCTCTTCACTTCAGTGTGTACACTTTAGTTTGTCCACTGACTCTTTCAACTTTAGTCTTTCCACTATAGTCTGTCCACTTTAGTCTTTCCACTCTTTCCACTATAGTCTTTCCACTTCAGTTTGTCCACTTTAGTCTTTCCACTATAGTCTGTCCACTTTAGTCTTTCCACTATAGTCTTTCCACTTTAGTCTGTCCACTTAGTCTTTCCACTTTAGTCTTTCCACTATAGTCTCCACTTTATTCTGTCCACTACAGTCTTTCCACTTTAGTCTTTCCACTATAGTCTGTCCACTTTTGTCTTTCCACTTTAGTCTTTCCACTTTATTCTGTCCACTGCAGTGTGTACACTTTAGTCTGTCCACTGAGTCTTTCCACTTCAGTCTTTCCACTATAGTCTGTCCACTTTAGTCTTTCCACCCTAGTCTTTTCGCTTTAGTCTGTCCACTTAGTCTTTCCACTAGAGTCTGTCCACTTTAGTCTCTCCACTTTAGTCTGTCCACTTTAGTCTTTCCACTTTAGTCATTTCCACTATCGTCTGTCCACTTTAGTCTTTCCACTTTAGTCTGTCCACTTTAGTCTTTCCACTATAGTCTGTCCACTTTAGTCTTTCCACTATAGTCCGTCCACTTTAGTCTTTCCACTTTAGTCTGTCCACTTTCGTCTTTCCACTATAGTCTGTCCACTTGAGTCTTTCCACTTTAGTCTTTCCACTTTAGTCTTTCCACTTTATTCTCTCCACTTCAGTGTGTACACTTTAGTTTGTCCACTGAGTCTTTCCACTTCAGTCTTTCCACTATAGTCTGTCCACTTTAGTCTTTCCACTTTAGTCTTTCCACTATAGTCTTTCCACTTCAGTTTGTCCACTTTAGTCTTTCCACTATAGTCTGTCCACTTTAGTCTTTCCACTATAGTCTCCACTTTATTCTGTCCACTACAGTCTTTCCACTTCAGTCTTTCCACTATAGTCTGTCCACTTTAGTCTTTCCACTTTAGTCTTTCCACTATAGTCTTTCCACTTCAGTTTGTCCACTTTAGTCTTTCCACTATAGTCTGTCCACTTTAGTCTTTCCACTATAGTCTCCACTTTATTCTGTCCACTACAGTCTTTCCACTTCAGTCTTTCCACTATAGTCTGTCCACTTTAGTCTTTCCACTTTAGTCTTTCCACTATAGTCTTTCCACTTCAGTTTGTCCACTTTAGTCTTTCCACTATAGTCTGTCCACTTTAGTCTTTCCAATATAGTCTTTCCACTTTAGTCTGTCCACTTAGTCTTTCCACTTTAGTCTTTCAACTATACTCTCCACTTTATTCTCTTCACTACAGTCTTTCCACTATAGTCTTTCCACTATAGTCTGTCCACTTTAGTCTTTCCACTTTAGTCTTTCCACTTTAGTCTGTCCACTTTAGTCTTTCCACTATAGTCTGTCCACTTTAGTCTTTCCACTATTCTCTGTCCACTTTAGTCTTTCCACTTTAGTCTTTCCACTATAGTCTCCACTTTATTCTGTCCACTACAGTCTTTCCACTATAGTCTTTACACTTCAGTCTTTCCACTGAGTCTTTCCACTTCAGTCTTTCCACTATAGTCTGTCCACTTTAGTCTTTCCACTTTAGTCTTTCCACTTTATTCTGTCCACTGCAGTGTGTACACTTTAGTCTGTCCACTGAGTCTTTCCACTTAAGTCTTTCCACTGTCGTCTGTCCACTTTAGTCTTTCCACCCTAGTCTTTTCGCTTTAGTCTGTCCACTATAGTCTGTCGACTTTCGTCTTTTCACTATTCTCTGTCCACTTAAGTCTTTCCACTATAGTCTCCACTTTATTCTGTCCACTACAGTCTTTCCACCATAGTCTTTCCATTATAGTCTGTCCACTTTAGTCTTTCCACTATAGTGTGGCCACTTTAGTCTTTCCACTATTCTCCACTTTAGTCTTTCCACTATAGTCTGTCCACTTTAGTCTTTCCACTTTAATCTTTCCACTTTAGTCTGTCCACTTTAGTCTTTCCACTATTCTCCACTTTAGTCTTTCCACTATAGTCTGTCCACTTTAGTCTTTCCACTTTAATCTTTCCACTTTAGTCTATCTACTTCCGTATTTCCACTATTCTCTGTCCACTTTAGTCTTTCCACTATAGTCTCCACTTTATCCTGTCCACTGCAGTCTTTCCACTATAGTCTTTCCACTTTAGTCTTTCCACTATTCTCTGTCCACTTTAGTCTTTCCACTTTATTCTTTCCACTATAGTGTCCACTTTATTCTGTCCACTACAGTCATTCCACTATAGTCTTTCCACTATCGTCTGTCCACTTCTGTCTTTCCACTAATCTCTGTCCACTTTAGTCTTTCCACTATAGTCTCCACTTCATTCTGTCCACTACAGTCTTTCCACTATAGTCTTTCCACTATCGTCTGTCCACTTTAGACTTTCCACTAATCTCTGTCCACTTTAGTCTTTCCACTATAGTCTCCACTTTATTCTGTCCACTACAGTCTTTCCATTATAGTCTTTCCACTATAGTCGTCCACTTTAGTCTTTCCACTTTAGTCTTTCCGTTTTAGTCTGTCCACTTTAGTCTTTCCACTATAGTGTCCACTTTATTCTGTCCACTACAGTCATTCCACTATAGTCTTTCCACTATAGTCTGTCCACTTTAGTCTTTCCACTAATCTCTGTCCACTTTAGTCTTTCCACTATAGTCTCCACTTTATTCTGTCCACT
This sequence comes from Branchinecta sandiegonensis, assembly GCA_030848855.1. NCBI lineage: Eukaryota > Metazoa > Arthropoda > Branchiopoda > Anostraca > Branchinectidae > Branchinecta > Branchinecta sandiegonensis. The sequence continues at coordinate 127,443 of JAUPMV010000065.1, read as the reverse complement.
ACAGTCTTTCCACTATAGTCTTTCCACTTTAGTCTGTCCACTTTAGTCTTTCCACTATAGTCTGTCCACTTGAGTCTTTCCACTTTAGTCTTTCCACTTTAGTCTTTCCACTTTATTCTCTCCACTTCAGTGTGTACACTTTATTCTGTCCACTACGGTCTTTCCACTTCAGTCTTTCCACTATAGTCTGTCCACTTTAGTCTTTCCACTTTAGTCTTTCCACTATAGTCTTTCCACTTCAGTTTGTCCACTTTAGTCTTTCCACTATAGTCTGTCCACTTTAGTCTTTCCAATATAGTCTTTCCACTTTAGTCTGTCCACTTAGTCTTTCCACTTTAGTCTTTCCACTATAGTCTCCACTTTATTCTGTCCACTACAGTCTTTCCACTTCAGTCTTTCCACTATAGTCTGTCCACTTTAGTCTTTCCACTTTAGTCTTTCCACTATAGTCTTTCCACTTCAGTTTGTCCACTTTAGTCTTTCCACTATAGTCTTTCCACTTTAGTCTTTCCAATATAGTCTTTCCACTTTAGTCTGTCCACTTAGTCTTTCCACTTTAGTCTTTCCACTATAGTCTCCACTTTATTCTGTCCACTACAGTCTTTCCACTATAGTCTTTCCACTATAGTCTGTCCACTTTAGTCTTTCCACTATACTCTCCACTTTATTCTCTTCACTACAGTCTTTCCACTATAGTCTTTCCACTATAGTCTGTCCACTTTAGTCTTTCCACTTTAGTCTTTCCACTTTAGTCTGTCCACTTTAGTCTTTCCACTATAGTCTGTCCACTTTAGTCTTTCCACTATTCTCTGTCCACTTTAGTCTTTCCACTTTAGTCTTTCCACTATAGTCTCCACTTTATTCTGTTGACTACAGTCTTTCCAATATAGTCTGTCCACTTTAGTCTTTCCACTATTCTCGGTCACCTTTAGTTTTTCTACTATAGTCTCCACTTTATTCTGTCCACTACAGTCTTTCCACTATAGTCTGTCCACTTTAGTCTGTCCACTTTAGTTTTCCACTTTAGTCTGTCCATTTCAGTCTTTCCACTATAGTCTGTCCACTTTAGTCTTTCCACTTTAGTCTTTCCACTATAGTCTCCACTTTATTCTGTCCACTACAGTCTTTCCACTTTAGTCTTTCCACTATTCTCTGTCCACTTTAGTCTTTCCACTTTAGTCTTTCCACTATAGTCTTCACTTTATTCTGTCCACTTCAGTGTGTACACTTTAGTCTGTTCACTGAGTCTCTCCACTTCAGTCTTTCCACTACAGTCTGTCCACTTTAGTCTTTCCACTTTAGTCTTTCCACCATAGTCTTCACTTTATTCTGTCCACTACAGTCATTCCTCTTTAGTCTTTCCAATACTCTCTGTCCACTTTAGTCTTTCCACTTTAGTCTTTCCACTATAGTCTCCACTTTTTCTGTTCACTACAGTCTTTCCACTATAGTCTTTCCACTTTAGTCTTTCCACTATTCTCTGTCCACTTTAGTCTTTCCACTATAGTCTCCACTTTATTCTGTCCACTACAGACTGTCCACTTTAGTCTTTCCACTATTCTCTGTCCACTTTAGTCTTTCCACTATAGTCTCCACTTTAGTCTGTCCACTACAGTCTTTCCACTATAGTCTTTCCATTATAGTCTGTCCACTTTAGTCTTTCCACTTTAGTTTTTCCACTTTAGTCTGTCCACTTTAGACTTTCCACTATAGTCTATCCACTTTAGTCTTTCCACTTTAGTCTTTCCACTTTATTCTGTCCACTTCAGTGTGGACACTTTAGTCTTTCCACTGAGTCTTTCCACTTTAGTCTTTCCACTTTAGTCTTTCCACTTTATTCTGTCCACTTCAGTGTTTACACTTTAGTCTGTCCACTGAGTCTTTCCACTTCAGTCTTTCCACTATAGTCTGTCCACTATAGTCTGTCCACTTTTGTCTTTCCACTATTCTCTGTCCACTTTAGTCTTTCCACTATAGTCTCCACTTTATTCTGTCCACTACAGTCTTTCCACTATAGTCTTTCCATTATAGTCTGTCCACTTTAGTCTTTCCACTATAGTGTGTCCACTTCTAGTCTTTCCACTATTCTCCACTTTAGTCTTTCCACTATAGTCTGTCCACTTTAGTCTTTCCACTTTAGTCTTTCCACTTTATTCTGTCCACTTTAGTGTGTACACTTTAGTCTGTCCACTTTAGTCTTTCCACTATAGTCTGTCCACTTTAGTCTTTCCACTTTAGTCTTTCCACTTTATTCTGTCCAATGCTGTGTACACTTTAGTCTGTCCACTGAGTCTTTCCACTTCAGTCTTTCCACTTTAGTCTGTCCACTATAGTCTGTCCACTTTAGTCTTTCCACTATTCTCTGTCCACTTTAGTCTTTCCACTATAGTCTCCACTTCATTCTGTCCACTACAGTCTTTCCATTATAGTCTTTCCATTATAGTCTGTCCACTTTAGTCTTTCCACTATAGTGTGTCCACTTTAGTCTTTCCACTATAGTCTGTCCACTTTAGTCTTTCCACTTTAATCTTTCCACTTTAGTCTGTCCACTTTAGTCTTTCCACTATAGTCTGTCCACTTTAGTCTTTCCACTTTAGTCTTTCCACTTTATTATGTCCACTTCAGTGTGTACACTTTAGTCTGTCGACTGAGTCTTTCCACTTCAGTCTTTCCACTATAGTCTGTCCACTTTAGTCTTTCCACTTTAGTCTTTCCACTATAGTCTCCACTTTATTCTGTCCACTACAGTCTTTCCACTTCCGTCTTTCCACTATTCTCTGTCCACTTTAGTCTTTCCACTATAGTCTCCACTTTATTCTGTCCACTACAGTCTTTCCACTATAGTCTGTCCACTTTAGTCTTTTCACTTTAGTCTGTCCACTTTAGTCTTTCCACTTTAGTCATTTCCGTTTTAGTCTGTCCACGTTAGTCTTTCCACTATAGTCTGTCCATTTTAGTCTTTCCACTATTCTCCACTTTAGACTTTCCACTTTAGTCTTTCCACTTTATTCTGTCCACTGCAGTGTGTACACTTAAGTCTGTCCACTGAGTCTTTCCACTTCAGTCTTTCCACTATAGTCTGTCCACTTTGGTCTTTCCACCCTAGTCTTTTCGCTTTAGTCTGTCCACTTAGTCTTTCCACTAGAGTCTGTCCACTTTAGTCTTTCCACTTTAGTCATTTCCACTATCGTCTGTCCACTTTAGTCTTTCCACTTTAGTCTGTCAACTTTAGTCTTTCCACTATAGCCTGTCCACTTTAGTCTTTCCACTATAGTCCGTCCACTTTAGTCTTTCCACTCTAGTCTGTCCACTTGAGTCTTTCCACTTTAGTCTTTCCACTTTATTCTCTCCACTTCAGTGTGTACACTTTAGTTTGTCCACTGAGTCTTTCCACTATAGTCTGTCCACTTTAGTCTTTCCACTTTAGTCTGTCCACTTTAGTCTTTCCACTTTAGTCTTTCCACTTTATTCTGTCCACTGCAGTGTGTACACTTTAGTTTGTCCACTGAGTCTTTCGACTTCAGTCTTTCCACTATAGTCTGTCCACTTTAGTCTTTCCACTATAGTCTGTCCACTTTAGTCTTTCCACTTTAGTCTGTCCACTTTAGTCTTTCCACTTTAGTCTTTCCACTTTATTCTGTCCACTGCAGTGTGTACACTTTAGTCTGTCCACTGAGTGTTTCCACTTCAGTCTTTCCACTATAGTCTGTCCACTTTAGTCTTTCCACTTTATTCTGTCCACTTCAGTGTGTACACTTTAGTCTGTCCACTGAGTCTTTCCACTTCAGTCTTTCCACTATAGTCTGTCCACTATAGTCTGTCCACTTTAGTCTTTCCACTATTCTCTGTCCACTTTAGTCTTTCCACTATAGTCTCCACTTTATTCTGTCCACTACAGTCTTTCCACTATAGTCTTTCCATTATAGTCTGTCCACTTTAGTCTTTCCACTATAGTGTGTCCACTTTAGTCTTTCCACTATTCTCCACTTTAGTCTTTCCACTATAGTCTGTCCACTTTAGTCTTTCCACTTCAATCTTTCCACTTTAGTTTGTCCACTTTAGTCTTTCCACTATAGTCTGTCCACTTTAGTCTTTCCACTTTAGTCTTTCCACTTTATTATGTCCACTTCAGTGTCAATCTTCAGTGTCAATCTTTCCACTTTAGTCTGTCCACTTTAGTCTTTCCACTATTCTCCACTTTAGTCTTTCCACTATAGACTGTCCACTTTAGTCTCTCCACTTTAATCTTTCCACTTTAGTCTGTCTACTTCCGTATTTCCACTATTCTCTGTCCACTTTAGTCTTTCCACTATAGTCTCCACTTTATCCTGTCCACTGCAGTCTTTCCACTATAGTCTTTCCACTTTAGTCTTTCCACTATTCTCTGTCCACTTTAGTCTTTCCACTTTATTCTTTCCACTATAGTGTCCATTTATTCTGTCCACTACAGTCATTCCACTATAGTCTTTCCACTATCGTCTGTCCACTTCTGTCTTTCCACTAATCTCTGTCCACTTTAGTCTTTCCACTATAGTCTCCACTTTATTCGGTCCACTACAGTCTTTCCACTATAGTCTTTCCACTATCGTCTGTCCACTTTAGACTTTCCACTAATCTCTGTCCACTTTAGTCTTTCCACTATAGTCTCCTCTTTATTCTGTCCACTACAGTCTTTCCATTATAGTCTTTCCACTATAGTCGTCCACTTTAGTCTTTCCACTTTAGTCTTTCCGTTTTAGTCTGTCCACTTTAGTCTTTCCACTATAGTGTCCACTTTATTCTATCCACTACAGTCATTCCACTATAGTCTTTCCACTATCGTCTGTCCACTTTAGTCTTTCCACTAATCTCTGTCCACTTTAGTCTTTCCACTATAGTCTCCACTTTATTCTGTCCACTACAGTCTTTCCACTATAGTCTTTCCACTTTAGTCTGTCCACTTTAGTCTTTCCACTTTAGTCTTTCCACTTTATTCTCTCCACTTCAGTGTGTACACTATATTCTGTCCACTACGGTCTTTCCACTTCAGTCTTTCCACTATAGTCTGTCCACTCTAGTCTTTCCACTTTAGTCTTTCCACTATAGTCTTTCCACTTCAGTTTGTCCACTTTAGTCTTTCCACTATAGTCTGTCCACTTTAGTCTTTCCAATATAGTCTTTCCACTTTAGTCTGTCCACTTAGTCTTCCACTTTAGTCTTTCCACTATAGTCTCCACTTTATTCTGTCCACTACAGTCTTTCCACTTCAGTCTTTCCACTATAGTCTGTCCACTTTAGTCTTTCCACTTCAGTCTTTCCACTATAGTCTTTCCACTTCAGTTTGTCCACTTTAGTCTTTCCACTATAGTCTTTCCACTTTAGTCTTTCCAATATAGTCTTTCCACTTTAGTCTGTCCACTTAGTCTTTCCACTTTAGTCTTTCCACTATAGTCTCCACTTTATTCTGTCCACTACAGTCTTTCCACTATAGTCTTTCCACTATAGTCTGTCCACTTTAGTCTTTCCACTATACTCTCCACTTTATTCTCTTCACTACAGTCTTTCCACTATAGTCTTTCCACTATAGTCTGTCCACTTTAGTCTTTCCACTTTAGTCTTTCCACTTTAGTCTGTCCACTTTAGTCTTTCCACTATAGTCTGTCCACTTTAGTCTTTCCACTATTCTCTGTCCACTTTAGTCTTTCCACTTTAGTCTTTCCACTATAGTCTCCACTTTATTCTGTTGACTACAGTCTTTCCAATATAGTCTGTCCACTTTAGTCTTTCCACTATTCTCGGTCACCTTTAGTTTTTCCACTATAGTCTCCACTTTATTCTGTCCACTACAGTCTTTCCACTATAGTCTGTCCACTTTAGTCTGTCCACTTTAGTTTTCCACTTTAGTCTGTCCATTTCAGTCTTTCCACTATAGTCTGTCCACTTTAGTCTTTCCACTTTAGTCTTTCCACTATAGTCTCTACTTTATTCTGTCCACTACAGTCTTTCCACTTTAGTCTTTCCACTATTCTCTGTCCACTTTAGTCTTTCCACTTTAGTCTTTCCACTATAGTCTTCACTTTATTCTGTCCACTTCAGTGTGTACACTTTAGTCTGTTCACTGAGTCTCTCCACTTCAGTCTTTCCACTACAGTCTGTCCACTTTAGTCTTTCCACTTTAGTCTTTCCACCATAGTCTTCACTTTATTCTGTCCACTACAGTCATTCCTCTTTAGTCTTTCCAATACTCTCTGTCCACTTTAGTCTTTCCACTTTAGTCTTTCCACTATAGTCTCCACTTTTTCTGTTCACTACAGTCTTTCCACTATAGTCTTTCCACTTTAGTCTTTCCACTATTCTCTGTCCACTTTAGTCTTTCCACTATAGTCTCCACTTTATTCTGTCCACTACAGTCTGTCCACTTTAGTCTTTCCACTATTCTCTGTCCACTTTAGTCTTTCCACTATAGTCTCCACTTTAGTCTGTCCACTACAGTCTTTCCACTATAGTCTTTCCATTATAGTCTGTCCACTTTAGTCTTTCCACTTTAGTTTTTCCACTTTAGTCTGTCCACTTTAGACTTTCCACTATAGTCTATCCACTTTAGTCTTTCCACTTTAGTCTTTCCACTTTATTCTGTCCACTTCAGTGTGGACACTTTAGTCTTTCCATTGAGTCTTTCCACTTTAGTCTTTCCACTGAAGTCTTTCCACTTTATTCTGTCCACTTCAGTGTGTACACTTTAGTCTGTCCACTGAGTCTTTCCACTTCAGTCTTTCCACTATAGTCTGTCCACTATAGTCTGTCCACTTTAGTCTTTCCACTATTCTCTGTCCACTTTAGTCTTTCCACTATAGTCTCCACTTTATTCTGTCCACTACAGTCTTTCCACTATAGTCTTTCCATTATAGTCTGTCCACTTTAGTCTTTCCACTATAGTGTGTCCACTTTAGTCTTTCCACTATTCTCCACTTTAGTCTTTCCACTATAGTCTGTCCACTTTAGTCTTTCCACTTTAGTCTTTCCACTTTATTCTGTCCACTTTAGTGTGTACACTTTAGTCTGTCCACTTTAGTCTTTCCACTATAGTCTGTCCACTTTAGTCTTTCCACTTTAGTCTTTCCACTTTATTCTGTCCACTGCAGTGTGTACACTTTAGTCTGTCCACTGAGTCTTTCCACTTCAGTCTTTCCACTTTAGTCTGTCCACTATAGTCTGTCCACTTTAGTCTTTCCACTATTCTCTGTCCACTTTAGTCTTTCCACTATAGTCTCCACTTCATTCTGTCCACTACAGTCTTTCCACTATAGTCTTTCCATTATAGTATGTCCACTTTAGTCTTTCCACTATAGTGTGTCCACTTTAGTCTTTCCACTATAGTCTGTCCACTTTAGTCTTTCCACTTTAATCTTTCCACTTTAGTCTGTCCACTTTAGTCTTTCCACTATAGTCTGTCCACTTTAGTCTTTCCACTTTATTATGTCCACTTCAGTGTGTACACTTTAGTTTGTCCACTGAGTCTTTCCACTTCAGTCTTTCCACTATAGTCTGTCCACTTTAGTCTTTCCACTTTAGTCTTTCCACTATCGTCTCCACTTTATTCTGTCCACTACAGTCTTTCCACTTCCGTCTTTCCACTATTCTCTGTCCACTTTAGTCTTTCCACTATAGTCTCCACTTTATTCTGTCCACTACAGTCTTTCCACTATAGTCTGTCCACTTTGGTCTTTCCACCCTATTCTTTTCGCTTTAGTCTGTCCTCTTAGTCTTTCCACTAGAGTCTGTCCACTTTAGTCTTTTCACTTTAGTCTGTCCACTTTAGTCTTTCCACTTTAGTCATTTCCGTTTTAGTCTGTCCACGTTAGTCTTTCCACTATAGTCTGTCCATTTTAGTCTTTCCACTATTCTCCACTTTAGTCTTTCCACTTTAGTCTTTCCACTATAGTCTCCACTTTATTCTGTCCACTACAGTCTTTCCTCTCTAGTCTTTCCACTATAGTCTGTCCACTTTAGTCTTTCCACTTTAGTCTTTCCACTTTAGTCTGTCCACTTTAGTCTTTCCACTATAGTCTGTCCACTTTAGACTTTCCACTTTAGTCTTTCCACTTTATTCTGTCCACTGCAGTGTGTACACTTTAGTCTGTCCACTGAGTCTTTCCACTTCAGTCTTTCCACTATAGTCTGTCCACTTTGGTCTTTCCACCCTAGTCTTTTCGCTTTAGTCTGTCCACTTAGTCTTTCCGCTAGAGTCTGTCCACTTTAGTCTTTCCACTTTAGTCTGTCCACTTTAGTCTTTCCACTTTATTCATTTCCACTATCGTCTGTCCACTTTAGTCTTTCCACTTTAGTCTGTCAACTTTAGTCTTTCCACTATAGCCTGTCCACTTTAGTCTTTCCACTATAGTCCGTCCACTTTAGTCTTTCCACTCTAGTCTGTCCACTTGAGTCTTTCCACTTTAGTCTTTCCACTTTATTCTCTCCACTTCAGTGTGTACACTTTAGTTTGTCCACTGAGTCTTTCCACTTCAGTCTTTCCACTATAGTCTGTCCACTTTAGTCTTTCCACTTTAGTCTGTCCACTTTAGTCTTTCCACTTTAGTCTTTCCACTTTATTCTGTCCACTACAGTGTGTACACTTTAGTTTGTCCACTGAGTCTTTCCACTTCAGTCTTTCCACTATAGTCTGTCCACTTTAGTCTTTCCACTATAGTCTGTCCAATTTAGTCTTTCCACTTTAGTCTGTCCACTTTAGTCTTTCCACTTTAGTCTTTCCACTTTATTCTGTCCACTGCAGTGTGTACACTTTAGTCTGTCCACTGAGTCTTTCCACTTCAGTCTTTCCACTATAGTCTGTCCACTTTAGTCTTTCCACCCTAGTCTTTTCGCTTTAGTCTGTCCACTGTAGTCTGTCCACTTTCGTCTTTCCACTATTCTCTGTCCACTTTAGTCTTTCCACTATAGTCTCCACTTTATTCTGTCCACTACAGTCTTTCCACTATAGTCTTTCCATTATAGTCTGTCCACTTTAGTCTTTCCACTATTCTCCACTTTAGTCTTTCCACTATAGTCTGTCCACTTTAGTCTTTCCACTTTATTCTGTCCACTTCAGTGTGTACACTTTAGTCTGTCCACTGAGTCTTTCCACTTCAGTCTTTCCACTATAGTCTGTCCACTATAGTCTGTCCACTTTAGTCTCTCCACTATTCTCTGTCCACTTTAGTCTTTCCACTATAGTCTCCACTTTATTCTGTCCACTACAGTCTTTCCACTATAGTCTTTCCATTATAGTCTGTCCACTTTAGTCTTTCCACTATAGTGTGTCCACTTTAGTCTTTCCACTATTCTCCACTTTAGTCTTTCCACTATAGTCTGTCCACTTTAGTCTTTCCACTTCAATCTTTCCACTTTAGTTTGTCCACTTTAGTCTTTCCACTATAGTCTGTCCACTTTAGTCTTTCCACTTTAGTCTTTCCACTTTATTATGTCCACTTCAGTGTGTACACTTTAGTCTATCCACTGAGTCTTTCCACTTTCGTCTTTCCACTATAGTGTGTCCACTTTAGCCTTTCTACTATTCTCCACTTTAGTCTTTCTACTATAGTCTGTCCACTTTAGTCTTTCCACTTTAATCTTTCCACTTCAGTCTGTCCAATTCCGTCTTTCCACTATTCTCTGTCCACTTTAGTCTTTCCACTATAGTCTCCACTTTATCCTGTCCACTACAGTCTTTCCACTATAGTCTTTCCACTTTAGTCTTTCCACTATTCTCTGTCCACTTTAGTCTTTCCACTTTATTCTTTCCACTACAGTCTTTCCACTATAGTCTTTCCACTAAAGTCTGTCCACTTTAGTCTTTCCACTAATCTCTGTCCACTTTAGTCTTTCCAATATAGTCTCCACTTTATTCTGTCCACTACAGTTTTTCCACTATAGTCTTTCCACTATAGTCGGTCCACTTTAGTCTTTCCACTTTAATCTTTCCGTTTTAGTCTGTCCACTTTAGTCTTTCCACTATAGTCTGTCCACTTTAGTCTTTCCACTATTCTCCACTATAGTCTCCACTTTATTCTGTCCACTACAGTCTTTCCTCTATAGTCTTTCCACTATAGTCTGTCCACTTTAGTCTTTCCACTTTAGTCTTTCCACTTTAGTCTGTCCACTTTAGTCTTTCCACTTTAGTCTTTCCACTATAGTCTCCACTTTATTCTGTCCACTACAGTCTTTCCACTTCCGTCTTTCCACTATTCTCTGTCCACTTTAGTCTTTCCACTATAGTCTCCACTTTATTCTGTCCACTACAGTCTTTCCACTATAGTCTGTCCACTTTAGTCTTTTCACTTTAGTCTGTCCACTTTAGTCTTTCCACTTTAGTCATTTCCGTTTTAGTCTGTCCACGTTAGTCTTTCCACTATAGTCTGTCCATTTTAGTCTTTCCACTATTCTCCACTTTAGTCTTTCCACTTTAGTCTCCACTTTATTCTGTCCACTACAGTCTTTCCTCTATAGTCTTTCCACTATAGTCTGTCCACTTTAGTCTTTCCACTTTAGTCTTTCCACTTTAGTCTGTCCACTTTAGTCTTTCCACTATAGTCTGTCCACTTTAGACTTTCCACTTTAGTCTTTCCACTTTATTCTGTCCACTGCAGTGTGTACACTTAAGTCTGTCCACTGAGTCTTTCCACTTCAGTCTTTCCACTATAGTCTGTCCACTTTGGTCTTTCCACCCTAGTCTTTTCGCTTTAGTCTGTCCACTTAGTCTTTCCACTAGAGTCTGTCCACTTTAGTCTTTCCACTTTAGTCATTTCCACTATCGTCTGTCCACTTTAGTCTTTCCACTTTAGTCTGTCAACTTTAGTCTTTCCACTATAGCCTGTCCACTTTAGTCTTTCCACTATAGTCCGTCCACTTTAGTCTTTCCACTCTAGTCTGTCCACTTGAGTCTTTCCACTTTAGTCTTTCCACTTTATTCTCTCCACTTCAGTGTGTACACTTTAGTTTGTCCACTGAGTCTTTCCACTATAGTCTGTCCACTTTAGTCTTTCCACTTTAGTCTGTCCACTTTAGTCTTTCCACTTTAGTCTTTCCACTTTATTCTGTCCACTGCAGTGTGTACACTTTAGTTTGTCCACTGAGTCTTTCGACTTCAGTCTTTCCACTATAGTCTGTCCACTTTAGTCTTTCCACTATAGTCTGTCCACTTTAGTCTTTCCACTTTAGTCTGTCCACTTTAGTCTTTCCACTTTAGTCTTTCCACTTTATTCTGTCCACTGCAGTGTGTACACTTTAGTCTGTCCACTGAGTGTTTCCACTTCAGTCTTTCCACTATAGTCTGTCCACTTTAGTCTTTCCACTTTATTCTGTCCACTTCAGTGTGTACACTTTAGTCTGTCCACTGAGTCTTTCCACTTCAGTCTTTCCACTATAGTCTGTCCACTATAGTCTGTCCACTTTAGTCTTTCCACTATTCTCTGTCCACTTTAGTCTTTCCACTATAGTCTCCACTTTATTCTGTCCACTACAGTCTTTCCACTATAGTCTTTCCATTATAGTCTGTCCACTTTAGTCTTTCCACTATAGTGTGTCCACTTTAGTCTTTCCACTATTCTCCACTTTAGTCTTTCCACTATAGTCTGTCCACTTTAGTCTTTCCACTTCAATCTTTCCACTTTAGTTTGTCCACTTTAGTCTTTCCACTATAGTCTGTCCACTTTAGTCTTTCCACTTTAGTCTTTCCACTTTATTATGTCCACTTCAGTGTCAATCTTCAGTGTCAATCTTTCCACTTTAGTCTGTCCACTTTAGTCTTTCCACTATTCTCCACTTTAGTCTTTCCACTATAGACTGTCCACTTTAGTCTCTCCACTTTAATCTTTCCACTTTAGTCTGTCTACTTCCGTATTTCCACTATTCTCTGTCCACTTTAGTCTTTCCACTATAGTCTCCACTTTATCCTGTCCACTGCAGTCTTTCCACTATAGTCTTTCCACTTTAGTCTTTCCACTATTCTCTGTCCACTTTAGTCTTTCCACTTTATTCTTTCCACTATAGTGTCCATTTATTCTGTCCACTACAGTCATTCCACTATAGTCTTTCCACTATCGTCTGTCCACTTCTGTCTTTCCACTAATCTCTGTCCACTTTAGTCTTTCCACTATAGTCTCCACTTTATTCGGTCCACTACAGTCTTTCCACTATAGTCTTTCCACTATCGTCTGTCCACTTTAGACTTTCCACTAATCTCTGTCCACTTTAGTCTTTCCACTATAGTCTCCTCTTTATTCTGTCCACTACAGTCTTTCCATTATAGTCTTTCCACTATAGTCGTCCACTTTAGTCTTTCCACTTTAGTCTTTCCGTTTTAGTCTGTCCACTTTAGTCTTTCCACTATAGTGTCCACTTTATTCTATCCACTACAGTCATTCCACTATAGTCTTTCCACTATCGTCTGTCCACTTTAGTCTTTCCACTAATCTCTGTCCACTTTAGTCTTTCCACTATAGTCTCCACTTTATTCTGTCCACTACAGTCTTTCCACTATAGTCTTTCCACTTTAGTCTGTCCACTTTAGTCTTTCCACTATAGTCTGTCCACTTGAGTCTTTCCACTTTAGTCTTTCCACTTTAGTCTTTCCACTTTATTCTCTCCACTTCAGTGTGTACACTATATTCTGTCCACTACGGTCTTTCCACTTCAGTCTTTCCACTATAGTCTGTCCACTCTAGTCTTTCCACTTTAGTCTTTCCACTATAGTCTTTCCACTTCAGTTTGTCCACTTTAGTCTTTCCACTATAGTCTGTCCACTTTAGTCTTTCCAATATAGTCTTTCCACTTTAGTCTGTCCACTTAGTCTTCCACTTTAGTCTTTCCACTATAGTCTCCACTTTATTCTGTCCACTACAGTCTTTCCACTTCAGTCTTTCCACTATAGTCTGTCCACTTTAGTCTTTCCACTTCAGTCTTTCCACTATAGTCTTTCCACTTCAGTTTGTCCACTTTAGTCTTTCCACTATAGTCTTTCCACTTTAGTCTTTCCAATATAGTCTTTCCACTTTAGTCTGTCCACTTAGTCTTTCCACTTTAGTCTTTCCACTATAGTCTCCACTTTATTCTGTCCACTACAGTCTTTCCACTATAGTCTTTCCACTATAGTCTGTCCACTTTAGTCTTTCCACTATACTCTCCACTTTATTCTCTTCACTACAGTCTTTCCACTATAGTCTTTCCACTATAGTCTGTCCACTTTAGTCTTTCCACTTTAGTCTTTCCACTTTAGTCTGTCCACTTTAGTCTTTCCACTATAGTCTGTCCACTTTAGTCTTTCCACTATTCTCTGTCCACTTTAGTCTTTCCACTTTAGTCTTTCCACTATAGTCTCCACTTTATTCTGTTGACTACAGTCTTTCCAATATAGTCTGTCCACTTTAGTCTTTCCACTATTCTCGGTCACCTTTAGTTTTTCCACTATAGTCTCCACTTTATTCTGTCCACTACAGTCTTTCCACTATAGTCTGTCCACTTTAGTCTGTCCACTTTAGTTTTCCACTTTAGTCTGTCCATTTCAGTCTTTCCACTATAGTCTGTCCCCTTTAGTCTTTCCACTTTAGTCTTTCCACTATAGTCTCTACTTTATTCTGTCCACTACAGTCTTTCCACTTTAGTCTTTCCACTATTCTCTGTCCACTTTAGTCTTTCCACTTTAGTCTTTCCACTATAGTCTTCACTTTATTCTGTCCACTTCAGTGTGTACACTTTAGTCTGTTCACTGAGTCTCTCCACTTCAGTCTTTCCACTACAGTCTGTCCACTTTAGTCTTTCCACTTTAGTCTTTCCACCATAGTCTTCACTTTATTCTGTCCACTACAGTCATTCCTCTTTAGTCTTTCCAATACTCTCTGTCCACTTTAGTCTTTCCACTTTATTCTTTCCACTATAGTCTCCACTTTTTCTGTTCACTACAGTCTTTCCACTATAGTCTTTCCACTTTAGTCTTTCCACTATTCTCTGTCCACTTTAGTCTTTCCACTATAGTCTCCACTTTATTCTGTCCACTACAGTCTGTCCACTTTAGTCTTTCCACTATTCTCTGTCCACTTTAGTCTTTCCACTATAGTCTCCACTTTAGTCTGTCCACTACAGTCTTTCCACTATAGTCTTTCCATTATAGTCTGTCCACTTTAGTCTTTCCACTTTAGTTTTTCCGCTTTAGTCTGTCCACTTTAGACTTTCCACTATAGTCTATCCACTTTAGTCTTTCCACTTTAGTCTTTCCACTTTATTCTGTCCACTTCAGTGTGGACACTTTAGTCTTTCCATTGAGTCTTTCCACTTTAGTCTTTCCACTTAAGTCTTTCCACTTTATTCTGTCCACTTCAGTGTGTACACTTTAGTCTGTCCACTGAGTCTTTCCACTTCAGTCTTTCCACTATAGTCTGTCCACTATAGTCTGTCCACTTTAGTCTTTCCACTATTCTCTGTCCACTTTAGTCTTTCCACTATAGTCTCCACTTTATTCTGTCCACTACAGTCTTTCCACTATAGTCTTTCCATTATAGTCTGTCCACTTTAGTCTTTCCACTATAGTGTGTCCACTTTAGTCTTTCCACTATTCTCCACTTTAGTCTTTCCACTATAGTCTGTCCACTTTAGTCTTTCCACTTTAGTCTTTCCACTTTATTCTGTCCACTTTAGTGTGTACACTTTAGTCTGTCCACTTTAGTCTTTCCACTATAGTCTGTCCACTTTAGTCTTTCCACTTTAGTCTTTCCACTTTATTCTGTCCACTGCAGTGTGTACACTTTAGTCTGTCCACTGAGTCTTTCCACTTCAGTCTTTCCACTTTAGTCTGTCCACTATAGTCTGTCCACTTTAGTCTTTCCACTATTCTCTGTCCACTTTAGTCTTTCCACTATAGTCTCCACTTCATTCTGTCCACTACAGTCTTTCCACTATAGTCTTTCCATTATAGTATGTCCACTTTAGTCTTTCCACTATAGTGTGTCCACTTTAGTCTTTCCACTATAGTCTGTCCACTTTAGTCTTTCCACTTTAATCTTTCCACTTTAGTCTGTCCACTTTAGTCTTTCCACTATAGTCTGTCCACTTTAGTCTTTCCACTTTATTATGTCCACTTCAGTGTGTACACTTTAGTTTGTCCACTGAGTCTTTCCACTTCAGTCTTTCCACTATAGTCTGTCCACTTTAGTCTTTCCACTTTAGTCTTTCCACTATCGTCTCCACTTTATTCTGTCCACTACAGTCTTTCCACTTCCGTCTTTCCACTATTCTCTGTCCACTTTAGTCTTTCCACTATAGTCTCCACTTTATTCTGTCCACTACAGTCTTTCCACTATAGTCTGTCCACTTTGGTCTTTCCACCCTATTCTTTTCGCTTTAGTCTGTCCTCTTAGTCTTTCCACTAGAGTCTGTCCACTTTAGTCTTTTCACTTTAGTCTGTCCACTTTAGTCTTTCCACTTTAGTCATTTCCGTTTTAGTCTGTCCACGTTAGTCTTTCCACTATAGTCTGTCCATTTTAGTCTTTCCACTATTCTCCACTTTAGTCTTTCCACTTTAGTCTTTCCACTATAGTCTCCACTTTATTCTGTCCACTACAGTCTTTCCTCTCTAGTCTTTCCACTATAGTCTGTCCACTTTAGTCTTTCCACTTTAGTCTTTCCACTTTAGTCTGTCCACTTTAGTCTTTCCACTATAGTCTGTCCACTTTAGACTTTCCACTTTAGTCTTTCCACTTTATTCTGTCCACTGCAGTGTGTACACTTTAGTCTGTCCACTGAGTCTTTCCACTTCAGTCTTTCCACTATAGTCTGTCCACTTTGGTCTTTCCACCCTAGTCTTTTCGCTTTAGTCTGTCCACTTAGTCTTTCCGCTAGAGTCTGTCCACTTTAGTCTTTCCACTTTAGTCTGTCCACTTTAGTCTTTCCACTTTATTCATTTCCACTACCGTCTGTCCACTTTAGTCTTTCCACTTTAGTCTGTCAACTTTAGTCTTTCCACTATAGCCTGTCCACTTTAGTCTTTCCACTATAGTCCGTCCACTTTAGTCTTTCCACTCTAGTCTGTCCACTTGAGTCTTTCCACTTTAGTCTTTCCACTTTATTCTCTCCACTTCAGTGTGTACACTTTAGTTTGTCCACTGAGTCTTTCCACTTCAGTCTTTCCACTATAGTCTGTCCACTTTAGTCTTTCCACTTTAGTCTGTCCACTTTAGTCTTTCCACTTTAGTCTTTCCACTTTATTCTGTCCACTACAGTGTGTACACTTTAGTTTGTCCACTGAGTCTTTCCACTTCAGTCTTTCCACTATAGTCTGTCCACTTTAGTCTTTCCACTATAGTCTGTCCAATTTAGTCTTTCCACTTTAGTCTGTCCACTTTAGTCTTTCCACTTTAGTCTTTCCACTTTATTCTGTCCACTGCAGTGTGTACACTTTAGTCTGTCCACTGAGTCTTTCCACTTCAGTCTTTCCACTATAGTCTGTCCACTTTAGTCTTTCCACCCTAGTCTTTTCGCTTTAGTCTGTCCACTGTAGTCTGTCCACTTTCGTCTTTCCACTATTCTCTGTCCACTTTAGTCTTTCCACTATAGTCTCCACTTTATTCTGTCCACTACAGTCTTTCCACTATAGTCTTTCCATTATAGTCTGTCCACTTTAGTCTTTCCACTATTCTCCACTTTAGTCTTTCCACTATAGTCTGTCCACTTTAGTCTTTCCACTTTATTCTGTCCACTTCAGTGTGTACACTTTAGTCTGTCCACTGAGTCTTTCCACTTCAGTCTTTCCACTATAGTCTGTCCACTATAGTCTGTCCACTTTAGTCTCTCCACTATTCTCTGTCCACTTTAGTCTTTCCACTATAGTCTCCACTTTATTCTGTCCACTACAGTCTTTCCACTATAGTCTTTCCATTATAGTCTGTCCACTTTAGTCTTTCCACTATAGTGTGTCCACTTTAGTCTTTCCACTATTCTCCACTTTAGTCTTTCCACTATAGTCTGTCCACTTTAGTCTTTCCACTTCAATCTTTCCACTTTAGTTTGTCCACTTTAGTCTTTCCACTATAGTCTGTCCACTTTAGTCTTTCCACTTTAGTCTTTCCACTTTATTATGTCCACTTCAGTGTGTACACTTTAGTCTATCCACTGAGTCTTTCCACTTTAGTCTTTCCACTATAGTGTGTCCACTTTAGCCTTTCCACTATTCTCCACTTTAGTCTTTCTACTATAGTCTGTCCACTTTAGTCTTTCCACTTTAATCTTTCCACTTCAGTCTGTCCAATTCCGTCTTTCCACTATTCTCTGTCCACTTTAGTCTTTCCACTATAGTCTCCACTTTATCCTGTCCACTACAGTCTTTCCACTATAGTCTTTCCACTTTAGTCTTTCCACTATTCTCTGTCCACTTTAGTCTTTCCACTTTATTCTTTCCACTACAGTCTTTCCACTATAGTCTTTCCACTAAAGTCTGTCCACTTTAGTCTTTCCACTAATCTCTGTCCACTTTAGTCTTTCCAATATAGTCTCCACTTTATTCTGTCCACTACAGTTTTTCCACTATAGTCTTTCCACTATCGTCTGTCCACTTTAGACTTTCCCCTAATCTCTGTCCACTTTAGTCTTTCTACTATAGTCTCCACTTTATTCTGTCCACTACAGTCTTTCCATTATAGTCTTTCCACTATAGTCGGTCCACTTTAGTCTTTCCACTTTAATCTTTCCGTTTTAGTCTGTCCACTTTAGTCTTTCCACTATAGTCTGTCCACTTTAGTCTTTCCACTATTCTCCACTATAGTCTCCACTTTATTCTGTCCACTACAGTCTTTCCTCTATAGTCTTTCCACTATAGTCTGTCCACTTTAGTCTTTCCACTTTAGTCTTTCCACTTTAGTCTGTCCACTTTAGTCTTTCCACTATAGTCTGTCCACTTTAGTCTTTCCACTTTAGTCTTTCCACTTTATTCTGTCCACTGCAGTGTATACACTTTAGTCTGTCCACTGAGTCTTTCCACTTCAGTCTTTCCACTATAGTCTGTCCACTTTAGTCTTTCCACCCTAGTCTTTTCGCTTTAGTCTGTCCACTTAGTCTTTCCACTAGAGTCTGTCCACTTTAGTCTTTCCACTTTAGTCTGTCCACTTTAGTCTTTCCACTTTAGTCATTTCCACTATCGTCTGTCCACTTTAGTCTTTCCACTTTAGTCTGTCAACTTTAGTCTTTCCACTATAGCCTGTCCACTTTAGTCTTTCCACTATAGTCCGTCCACTTTTGTCTTTCCACTTTAGTCTGTCCACTTGAGTCTTTCCACTTTAGTCTTTCCACTTTATTCTCTCCACTTCAGTGTGTACAATTTAGTTTGTCCACTGAGTCTTTCCACTTCAGTCTTTCCACTATAGTCTGTCTACTTTAGTCTTTCCACTTTAGTCTTTTCACTATAGTCTTTCCACTTCAGTTTGTCCACCTTAGACTTTCCACTATAGTCTGTCCACTTTAGTCTTTCCACTATAGTCTTTCCACTTTTGTCTGTCCACTTAGTCTTTCCACTTCAGTCTTTCCACTATAGTCTGTCCACTTTAGTCTTTCCGCTTTAGTCTTTCCACTATAGTCTCCTCTTTATTCTGTCCACTACAGTCTTTCCAATTTAGTCTTTCCACTATTCTGTGTCCACTTTAGTCTTTCCACTATAGTCTCCATTTTATTCTGTCCACTATAGTCTTTCCACTATAGTCTGTCCACTTTTGTCTTTCCAATTTAGTTTTTCCCCTATATTCACCACTTTATTCTGGCCACTACAGTCTTACCACTATAGTCTGTCCACTTTAGTCTTTCCACTATTCTCTGTCCACTTTAGTCTTTCCACTATAGTCTCCACTTTATTCTGTCCACTACAGTCTTTCCACTATAGTCTTTCTACTATAGTCTGTCCACTTTAGTCTTTCCACTTTAGTTTTCCACTTTAGTCTGTCCACTTCAGTCTTTCCACTATAGTCTGTCCACTTTAGTCTTTCCACTTTAGTCTTTCCACTACAGTCTCCACTTTATTCTGTCCACTACAGTCTTTCCACTATAGTCTTTCCACTATAGTCTATCCACTTTAGTCTTTCCACTATTCTCTGTCCACTTTAGTCTTTCCACTTTATTCTCTCCACTTCAGTGTGTAAACTTTAGTTTGTCCACTGACTCTTTCCACTTCAGTCTTTCCACTATAGTCTGTCCACTTTAGTCTTTCCACTTTAGTCTTTCCACTATAGTCTTTCCACTTCAGTTTGTCCACTTTAGTCTTTCCACTATAGTCTGTCCACTTTAGTCTTTCCACTATAGTCTTTCCACTTTAGTCTGTCCACTTAGTCTTTCCACTTTAGTCTTTCCACTATAGTCTCCACTTTATTCTGTCCACTACAGTCTTTCCACTTTAGTCTTTCCTTTTTAGTCTGTCCACTTTAGTCTTTCCACTATAGTCTGTCCACTTTTGTCCTTCCACTTTAGTCTTTCCACTTTATTCTGTCCACTGCAGTGTGTACACTTTAGTCTGTCCACTGAGTCTTTCCACTTCAGTCTTTCCACTATAGTCTGTCCACTTTAGTCTTTCCACCCTAGTCTTTTCGCTTTAGTCTGTCCACTTAGTCTTTCCACTAGAGTCTGTCCACTTTAGTCTCTCCACTTTAGTCTGTCCACTTTAATCTTTCCACTTTAGTCATTTCCACTATCGTCTGTCCACTTTAGTCTTTCCACTTTAGTCTTCCCACTTTAGTCTTTCCACTAGAGTCTGTCCACTTTAGTCTTTCCACTATAGTCCGTCCACTTTAGTCTTTCCACTTTAGTCTGTCCACTTTAGTCTTTCCACTATAGTATGTCCACTTGAGTGTTTCCACTTTAGTCTTTCCACTTTAGTCTTTCCACTTTATTCTCTCCACTTCAGTGTGTACACTTTAGTTTGTCCACTGAGTCTTTCCACTTCAGTCTTTCCACTATAGTCTGTCCACTTTAGTCTTTCCACTTTAGTCTTTCCACTATAGTCTTTCCACTTCAGTTTGTCCACTTTAGTCTTTCCACTATAGTCTGTCCACTTTAGTCTTTCCAATATAGTCTTTCCACTTTAGTCTGTCCACTTAGTCTTTCCACTTTAGTCTTTCCACTATAGTCTCCACTTTATTCTGTCCACTATAGTCTTTCCACTATAGTCTTTCCACTATAGTCTGTCCACTTTAGTCTTTCCACTTTAGTCTTTCCACTATAGTCTTTCCACTTCAGTTTGTCCACTTTAGTCTTTCCACTATAGTCTGTCCACTTTAGTCTTTCCAATATAGTCTTTCCACTTTAGTCTGTCCACTTAGTCTTTCCACTTTAGTCTTTCCACTATAGTCTCCACTTTATTCTGTCCACTACAGTCTTTCCACTATAGTCTTTCCATTATAGTCTGTCCACTTTAGTCTTTCCACTATACTCTCCACTTTATTCTCTTCACTACAGTCTTTCCACTATAGTCTTTCCACTATAGTCTGTCCACTTTAGTCTTTCCACTTTAGTCTTTCCACTTTAGTCTGTCCCCTTTAGTCTTTCCACTATAGTCTGTCCACTTTAGTCTTTCCACTATTCTCTGTCCACTTTAGTCTTTCCACTTTAGTCTTTCCACTGTAGTCTCCACTTTATTCTGTCCACTACAGTCTTTCCACTATAATCTTTACACTTCAGTCTTTCCACTGAGTCTTTCCACTTCAGTCTTTCCACTATAGTCTGTCCACTTTAGTCTTTCCACTTTAGTCTGTCCACTTTAGTCTTTCCACTTTAGTCTTTCCACTTTATTCTGTCCACTGCAGTGTGTACACTTTAGTCTGTCCACTGAGTCTTTCAACTTCAGTCTTTCCACTATAGTCTGTCCACTTTAGTCTTTCCACCCTAGTCTTTTCGCTTTAGTCTGTCCACTATAGTCTGTCGACTTTCGTCTTTTCACTGTTCTCTGTCCACTTTAGTCTTTCCACTATAGTCTCCACTTTATTCTGTCCACTACAGTCTTTCCACTATAGTCTTTCCATTATAGTCTGTCCACTTTAGTCTTTCCACTATATTGTGGCCACTTTAGTCTTTCCACTATTCTCCACTTTAGTCTTTCCACTATAGTCTGTCCACTTTAGTCTTTCCACTTTAATCTTTCCACTTTAGTCTGTCCACTTTAGTCTTTCCACTATAATCTGTCCACTATAGTCTTTCCACTTTAGTCTTTCCACTTTATTATGTCCACTTCAGTGTGGACACTTTAGTCTGTTCACTGAGTCTTTCCACTTTAGTCTTTCCACTATAGTGTGTCCACTTTAGTCTTTCCACTATTCTCCACTTTAGTCTTTCCACTATAGTCTGCCCACTTTAGTCTTTCCACTTTAATCTTTCCACTTTAGTCTGTCCACTTCCGTTTTTCCACTATTCTCTGTCCACTTTAGTCTTTCCACTATAGTCTCCACTTTATCCTGTCCACTGCAGTCTTTCCAATATAGTCTTTCCACTTTAGTCTTTCCACTATTCTCTGTCCACTTTAGTCTTTCCACTTTATTCTTTCCACTATAGTGTCCACTTTATTCTGTCCACTACAGTCATTCCACTCTAGTCTTTCCACTATCGTCTGTCCACTTTAGTCTTTCCACTAATCTCTGTCCACTTTAGTCTTTCCACTATAGTCTCCACTTTATTCTGTCCACTACAGTCTTTCCACTATAGTCTTTCCACTATCGTCTGTCCACTTTAGACTTTCCACTAATCTCTGTCCACTTTAGTCTTTCCACTATAGTTTCCACTTTATTCTGTCCAATACAGTCTTTCCATTATAGTCTTTCCAATATAGTCGTCCACTTTAGTCTTTCCACTTTAGTCTTTCCGGCCATCGGCTAACCCTTGCGCATTGGTTTTTTTTGTGGGATTTCGGGTTGATCCTACCGAGTGTCGGTGGGTTTGTGGGGCGGGTTCCCCTCTGGTGGTGAGTCATGGAATTATTAACATTTATTTATATAATTAGTTATATGTAAAATATGTGTGTTATATATTGTACCGGGTTTTTGTCAATCGACCTTGTGTCCCCGGCTTGACCCTCTATTTATTTTGATTTTATAAAGAAGTGTAAATTAAACCTTGAACCTTGAAAACCGTTTTAGTCTGTCCACTTTAGTCTTTCCACTATAGTCTGTCCACTTTAGTCTTTCCACTATTCTCCACTATAGTCTCCACTTTATTCTATCCACTACAGTCTTTCCTCTATAGTCTTTCCACTATAGTCTGTCCACTTTAGTCTTTCCACTTTAGTCTTTCCACTTTAGTCTGTCCACTTTAGTCTTTCCACTACAGTCTGTCCACTTTAGTCTTTCCACTTTAGTCTTTCCACTTTATTCTGTCCACTGCAGTGTATACACTTTAGTCTGTCCACTGAGTCTTTCCACTTCAGTCTTTCCACTATAGTCTGTCCACTTTAGTCTTTCCATCCTAGTCTTTTCGCTTTAGTCTGTCCACTTAGTCTTTCCATTAGAGTCTGTCCACTTTAGTCTTTCCACTATAGTCTCCACTTTATTCTGTCCACTACAGTCTTTCCACTATAGTCTTTCCATTATAGTCTGTCCACTTTAGTCTTTCCACTATTCTCCACTTTAGTCTTTCCACTATAGTCTGTCCACTTTAGTCTTTCCACTTTATTCTGTCCACTTCAGTGTGTACACTTTAGTCTGTCCACTGAGTCTTTCCACTTCAGTCTTTCCACTATAGTCTGTCCACTATAGTCTGTCCACTTTAGTCTTTCCACTATTCTCTGTCCACTTTAGTCTTTCCACTATAGTCTCCACTTTATTCTGTCCACTACAGTCTTTTCACTATAGTCTTTCCATTATAGTCTGTCCACTTTAGTCTTTCCACTATAGTGTGTCCACTTTAGTCTTTCCACTATTCTCCACTTTAGTCTTTCCACTATAGTCTGTCCACTTTAGTCTTTCCACTTCAATCTTTCCACTTTAGTTTGTCCACTTTAGTCTTTCCACTATAGTCTGTCCACTTTAGTCTTTCCACTTTAGTCTTTCCACTTTATTATGTCCACTTCAGTGTGTACACTTTAGTCTATCCACTGAGTCTTTCCACTTTAGTCTTTCCACTATAGTGTGTCCACTTTAGCCTTTCCACTATTCTCCACTTTAGTCTTTCTACTATAGTCTGTCCACTTTAGTCTTTCCACTTTAATCTTTCCACTTCAGTCTGTCCAATTCCGTCTTTCCACTATTCTCTGTCCACTTTAGTCTTTCCACTATAGTCTCCACTTTATCCTGTCCACTACAGTCTTTCCACTATAGTCTTTCCACTTTAGTCTTTCCACTATTCTCTGTCCACTTTAGTCTTTCCACTTTATTCTTTCCACTATAGTGTCCACTTTATTCTGTCCACTACAGTCTTTCCACTATAGTCTTTCCACTAAAGTCTGTCCACTTTAGTCTTTCCACTAATCTCTGTCCACTTTAGTCTTTCCAATATAGTCTCCACTTTATTCCGTCCACTACAGTTTTTCCACTATAGTCTTTCCACTATCGTCTGTCCACTTTAGACTTTCCCCTAATCTCTGTCCACTTTAGTCTTTCCACTATAGTCTCCACTTTATTCTGTCCACTACAGTCTTTCCATTATAGTCTTTCCACTATAGTCGGTCCACTTTAGTCTTTCCACTTTAGTCTTTCCGTTTTAGTCTGTCCACTTTAGTCTTTCCACTATAGTCTGTCCACTTTAGTCTTTCCACTATTCTCCACTATAGTCTCCACTTTATTCTGTCCACTACAGTCTTTCCTCTATAGTCTTTCCACTATAGTCTGTCCACTTTAGTCTTTCCACTTTAGTCTTTCCACTTTAGTCTGTCCACTTTAGTCTTTCCACTATAGTCTGTCCACTTTAGTCTTTCCACTTTAGTCTTTCCACTTTATTCTGTCCACTGCAGTGTATACACTTTAGTCTGTCCACTGAGTCTTTCCACTTCAGTCTTTCCACTATAGTCTGTCCACTTTAGTCTTTCCACCCTAGTCTTTTCGCTTTAGTCTGTCCACTTAGTCTTTCCACTAGAGTCTGTCCACTTTAGTCTCTCCACTTTAGTCTGTCCACTTTAATCTTTCCACTTTAGTCATTTCCACTATCGTCTGTCCACTTTAGTCTTTCCACTTTAGTCTTCCCACTTTAGTCTTTCCACTATAGTCTCTCCACTTTAGTCTTTCCACTTTAGTCTGTCCACTTTAGTCTTTCCACTATAGTCTGTCCACTTGAGTGTTTCCACTTTAGTCTTTCCACTTTAGTCTTTCCACTTTATTCTCTCCACTTCAGTGTGTACACTTTAGTTTGTCCACTGAGTCTTTCCACTTCAGTCCACTTAAGTCTTTCCACTATAGTCTTTCCACTTTAGTCTTTCCACTATAGTCTCCACTTTATTCTGTCCACTATAGTCTTTCCACTATAGTCTCCACTTTATTCTGTCCACTACAGTCTTTCCACTTTAGTCTTTCCTTTTTAGTCTGTCCACTTTAGTCTTTCCACTATAGTCTGTCCACTTTTGTCCTTCCACTTTAGTCTTTCCACTTTATTCTGTCCACTGCAGTGTGTACACTTTAGTCTGTCCACTGAGTCTTTCCACTTCAGTCTTTCCACTATAGTCTGTCCACTTTAGTCTTTCCACCCTAGTCTTTTCGCTTTAGTCTGTCCACTTAGTCTTTCCACTAGAGTCTGTCCACTTTAGTCTCTCCACTTTAGTCTGTCCACTTTAATCTTTCCACTTTAGTCATTTCCACTATCGTCTGTCCACTTTAGTCTTTCCACTTTAGTCTTCCCACTTTAGTCTTTCCACTATAGTCTGTCCACTTTAGTCTTTCCACTATAGTCCGTCCACTTTAGTCTTTCCACTTTAGTCTGTCCACTTTAGTCTTTCCACTATAGTGTGTCCACTTGAGTGTTTCCACTTTAGTCTTTCCACTTTAGTCTTTCCACTTTATTCTCTCCACTTCAGTGTGTACACTTTAGTTTGTCCACTGAGTCTTTCCACTTCAGTCTTTCCACTATAGTCTGTCCACTTTAGTCTTTCCACTTTAGTCTTTCCACTATAGTCTTTCCACTTCAGTTTGTCCACTTTAGTCTTTCCACTATAGTCTGTCCACTTTAGTCTTTCCAATATAGTCTTTCCACTTTAGTCTGTCCACTTAGTCTTTCCACTTTAGTCTTTCCACTATAGTCTCCACTTTATTCTGTCCACTATAGTCTTTCCACTATAGTCTGTCCACTTTAGTCTTTCCACTTTAGTCTTTCCACTATAGTCTTTCCACTTCAGTTTGTCCACTTTAGTCTTTCCACTATAGTCTGTCCACTTTAGTCTTTCCAATATAGTCTTTCCACTTTAGTCTGTCCACTTAGTCTTTCCACTATAGTCTCCACTTTATTCTGTCCACTATAGTCTTTCCACTATAGTCTTTCCACTATAGTCTGTCCACTTTAGTCTTTCCACTTTAGTCTTTCCACTATAGTCTTTCCACTTCAGTTTGTCCACTTTAGTCTTTCCACTATAGTCTGTCCACTTTAGTCTTTCCAATATAGTCTTTCCACTTTAGTCTGTCCACTTAGTCTTTCCACTTTAGTCTTTCCACTATAGTCTCCACTTTATTCTGTCCACTACAGTCTTTCCACTATAGTCTTTCCATTATAGTCTGTCCACTTTAGTCTTTCCACTATACTCTCCACTTTATTCTCTTCACTACAGTC
Source organism: Branchinecta sandiegonensis (assembly GCA_030848855.1). Lineage (NCBI taxonomy): Eukaryota > Metazoa > Arthropoda > Branchiopoda > Anostraca > Branchinectidae > Branchinecta > Branchinecta sandiegonensis. The sequence continues at coordinate 101,712 of JAUPMV010000065.1, read as the reverse complement.
TTTCCACTATAGTCTTTCCACTATAGTCTGTCCACTTTAGTCTTTCCACTTTAGTCTTTCCACTTTAGTCTGTCCACTTTAGTCTTTCCACTATAGTCTGTCCACTTTAGTCTTTCCACTATTCTCTGTCCACTTTAGTCTTTCCACTTTAGTCTTTCCACTGTAGTCTCCACTTTATTCTGTCCACTACAGTCTTTCCACTATAATCTTTACACTTCAGTCTTTCCACTGAGTCTTTCCACTTCAGTCTTTCCACTATAGTCTGTCCACTTTAGTCTTTCCACTTTAGTCTGTCCACTTTAGTCTTTCCACTTTAGTCTTTCCACTTTATTCTGTCCACTGCAGTGTGTACACTTTAGTCTGTCCACTGAGTCTTTCAACTTCAGTCTTTCCACTATAGTCTGTCCACTTTAGTCTTTCCACCCTAGTCTTTTCGCTTTAGTCTGTCCACTATAGTCTGTCGACTTTCGTCTTTTCACTGTTCTCTGTCCACTTTAGTCTTTCCACTATAGTCTCCACTTTATTCTGTCCACTACAGTCTTTCCACTATAGTCTTTCCATTATAGTCTGTCCACTTTAGTCTTTCCACTATATTGTGGCCACTTTAGTCTTTCCACTATTCTCAACTTTAGTCTTTCCACTATAGTCTGTCCACTTTAGTCTTTCCACTTTAATCTTTCCACTTTAGTCTGTCCACTTTAGTCTTTCCACTATAATCTGTCCACTATAGTCTTTCCACTTTAGTCTTTCCACTTTATTATGTCCACTTCAGTGTGGACACTTTAGTCTGTTCACTGAGTCTTTCCACTTTAGTCTTTCCACTATAGTGTGTCCACTTTAGTCTTTCCACTATTCTCCACTTTAGTCTTTCCACTATAGTCTGCCCACTTTAGTCTTTCCACTTTAATCTTTCCACTTTAGTCTGTCCACTTCCGTTTTTCCACTATTCTCTGTCCACTTTAGTCTTTCCACTATAGTCTCCACTTTATCCTGTCCACTGCAGTCTTTCCAATATAGTCTTTCCACTTTAGTCTTTCCACTATTCTCTGTCCACTTTAGTCTTTCCACTTTATTCTTTCCACTATAGTGTCCACTTTATTCTGTCCACTACAGTCATTCCACTCTAGTCTTTCCACTATCGTCTGTCCACTTTAGTCTTTCCACTAATCTCTGTCCACTTTAGTCTTTCCACTATAGTCTCCACTTTATTCTGTCCACTACAGTCTTTCCACTATAGTCTTTCCACTATCGTCTGTCCACTTTAGACTTTCCACTAATCTCTGTCCACTTTAGTCTTTCCACTATAGTCTCCACTTTATTCTGTCCACTACAGTCTTTCCATTATAGTCTTTCCAATATAGTCGTCCACTTTAGTCTTTCCACTTTAGTCTTTCCGGCCATCGGCTAATCCTTGCGCATTGGTTTTTTTTGTGGGATTTCGGGTTGATCCTACCGAGTGTCGGTGGGTTTGTGGGGCGGGTTCCCCTCTGGTGGTGAGTCATGGAATTATTAACATTTATTTATATAATTAGTTATATGTAAAATATGTGTGTTATATATTGTACCGGGTTTTTGTCAATCGACCTTGTGTCCCCGGCTTGACCCTCTATTTATTTTGATTTTATAAAGAAGTGTAAATTAAACCTTGAACCTTGAAAACCGTTTTAGTCTGTCCACTTTAGTCTTTCCACTATAGTCTGTCCACTTTAGTCTTTCCACTATTCTCCACTATAGTCTCCACTTTATTCTATCCACTACAGTCTTTCCTCTATAGTCTTTCCACTATAGTCTGTCCACTTTAGTCTTTCCACTTTAGTCTTTCCACTTTAGTCTGTCCACTTTAGTCTTTCCACTACAGTCTGTCCACTTTAGTCTTTCCACTTTAGTCTTTCCACTTTATTCTGTCCACTGCAGTGTATACACTTTAGTCTGTCCACTGAGTCTTTCCACTTCAGTCTTTCCACTATAGTCTGTCCACTTTAGTCTTTCCACCCTAGTCTTTTCGCTTTAGTCTGTCCACTTAGTCTTTCTATTAGAGTCTGTCCACTTTAGTCTTTCCACTATAGTCTCCACTTTATTCTGTCCACTACAGTCTTTCCACTATAGTCTTTCCATTATAGTCTGTCCACTTTAGTCTTTCCACTATTCTCCACTTTAGTCTTTCCACTATAGTCTGTCCACTTTAGTCTTTCCACTTTATTCTGTCCACTTCAGTGTGTACACTTTAGTCTGTCCACTGAGTCTTTCCACTTCAGTCTTTCCACTATAGTCTGTCCACTATAGTCTGTCCACTTTAGTCTTTCCACTATTCTCTGTCCACTTTAGTCTTTCCACTATAGTCTCCACTTTATTCTGTCCACTACAGTCTTTTCACTATAGTCTTTCCATTATAGTCTGTCCACTTTAGTCTTTCCACTATAGTGTGTCCACTTTAGTCTTTCCACTATTCTCCACTTTAGTCTTTCCACTATAGTCTGTCCACTTTAGTCTTTCCACTTCAATCTTTCCACTTTAGTTTGTCCACTTTAGTCTTTCCACTATAGTCTGTCCACTTTAGTCTTTCCACTTTAGTCTTTCCACTTTATTATGTCCACTTCAGTGTGTACACTTTAGTCTATCCACTGAGTCTTTCCACTTTAGTCTTTCCACTATAGTGTGTCCACTTTAGCCTTTCCACTATTCTCCACTTTAGTCTTTCTACTATAGTCTGTCCACTTTAGTCTTTCCACTTTAATCTTTCCACTTCAGTCTGTCCAATTCCGTCTTTCCAATATTCTCTGTCCACTTTAGTCTTTCCACTATAGTCTCCACTTTATCCTGTCCACTACAGTCTTTCCACTATAGTCTTTCCACTTTAGTCTTTCCACTATTCTCTGTCCACTTTAGTCTTTCCACTTTATTCTTTCCACTATAGTGTCCACTTTATTCTGTCCACTACAGTCTTTCCACTATAGTCTTTCCACTAAAGTCTGTCCACTTTAGTCTTTCCACTAATCTCTGTCCACTTTAGTCTTTCCAATATAGTCTCCACTTTATTCCGTCCACTACAGTTTTTCCACTATAGTCTTTCCACTATCGTCTGTCCACTTTAGACTTTCCCCTAATCTCTGTCCACTTTAGTCTTTCCACTATAGTCTCCACTTTATTCTGTCCACTACAGTCTTTCCATTATAGTCTTTCCACTATAGTCGGTCCACTTTAGTCTTTCCACTTTAGTCTTTCCGTTTTAGTCTGTCCACTTTAGTCTTTCCACTATAGTCTGTCCACTTTAGTCTTTCCACTATTCTCTACTATAGTCTCCACTTTATTCTGTCCACTACAGTCTTTCCTCTATAGTCTTTCCACTATAGTCTGTCCACTTTAGTCTTTCCACTTTAGTCTTTCCACTTTAGTCTGTCCACTTTAGTCTTTCCACTATAGTCTGTCCACTTTAGTCTTTCCACTTTAGTCTTTCCACTTTATTCTGTCCACTGCAGTGTATACACTTTAGTCTGTCCACTGAGTCTTTCCACTTCAGTCTTTCCACTATAGTCTGTCCACTTTAGTCTTTCCACCCTAGTCTTTTCGCTTTAGTCTGTCCACTTAGTCTTTCCACTAGAGTCTGTCCACTTTAGTCTTTCCACTTTAGTCTGTCCACTTTAGTCTTTCCACTTTAGTCATTTCCACTATCGTCTGTCCACTTTAGTCTTTCCACTTTAGTCTGTCAACTTTAGTCTTTCCACTATAGCCTGTCCACTTTAGTCTTTCCACTATAGTCCGTCCACTTTTGTCTTTCCACTTTAGTCTGTCCACTTGAGTCTTTCCACTTTAGTCTTTCCACTGAGTCTTTCCACTTCAGTCTTTCCACTATAGTCTGTCTACTTTAGTCTTTCCACTTTAGTCTTTTCACTATAGTCTTTCCACTTCAGTTTGTCCACTTTAGACTTTCCACTATAGTCTGTCCACTTTAGTCTTTCCACTATAGTCTTTCCACTTTTGTCTGTCCACTTAGTCTTTCCAATTCAGTCTTTCCACTATAGTCTGTCCACTTTAGTCTTTCCGCTTTAGTCTTTCCACTATAGTCTCCTCTTTATTCTGTCCACTACAGTCTTTCCAATTTAGTCTTTCCACTATTCTGTGTCCACTTTAGTCTTTCCACTATAGTCTCCATTTTATTCTGTCCACTATAGTCTTTCCACTATAGTCTGTCCACTTTTGTCTTTCCAATTTAGTTTTTCCACTATATTCACCACTTTATTCTGGCCACTACAGTCTTACCACTATAGTCTGTCCACTTTAGTCTTTCCACTATTCTCTGTCCACTTTAGTCTTTCCACTATAGTCTCCACTTTATTCTGTCCACTACAGTCTTTCCAATATAGTCTTTCTACTATAGTCTGTCCACTTTAGTCTTTCCACTTTAGTTTTCCACTTTAGTCTGTCCACTTCAGTCTTTCCACTATAGTCTGTCCACTTTAGTCTTTCCACTTTAGTCTTTCCACTACAGTCTCCACTTTATTCTGTCCACTACAGTCTTTCCACTATAGTCTTTCCACTATAGTCTATCCACTTTAGTCTTTCCACTATTCTCTGTCCACTTTAGTCTTTCCACTTTATTCTCTCCACTTCAGTGTGTAAACTTTAGTTTGTCCACTGACTCTTTCCACTTCAGTCTTTCCACTATAGTCTGTCCACTTTAGTCTTTCCACTTTAGTCTTTCCACTATAGTCTTTCCACTTCAGTTTGTCCACTTTAGTCTTTCCACTATAGTCTGTCCACTTTAGTCTTTCCACTATAGTCTTTCCACTTTAGTCTGTCCACTTAGTCTTTCCACTTTAGTCTTTCCACTATAGTCTCCACTTTATTCTGTCCACTACAGTCTTTCCACTTTAGTCTTTCCTTTTTAGTCTGTCCACTTTAGTCTTTCCACTATAGTCTGTCCACTTTTGTCCTTCCACTTTAGTCTTTCCACTTTATTCTGTCCACTGCAGTGTGTACACTTTAGTCTGTCCACTGAGTCTTTCCACTTCAGTCTTTCCACTATAGTCTGTCCACTTTAGTCTTTCCACCCTAGTCTTTTCGCTTTAGTCTGTCCACTTAGTCTTTCCACTAGAGTCTGTCCACTTTAGTCTCTCCACTTTAGTCTGTCCACTTTAATCTTTCCACTTTAGTCATTTCCACTATCGTCTGTCCACTTTAGTCTTTCCACTTTAGTCTTCCCACTTTAGTCTTTCCACTATAGTCTGTCCACTTTAGTCTTTCCACTATAGTCCGTCCACTTTAGTCTTTCCACTTTAGTCTGTCCACTTTAGTCTTTCCACTATAGTGTGTCCACTTGAGTGTTTCCACTTTAGTCTTTCCACTTTAGTCTTTCCACTTTATTCTCTCCACTTCAGTGTGTACACTTTAGTTTGTCCACTGAGTCTTTCCACTTCAGTCTTTCCACTATAGTCTTTCCACTTTAGTCTTTCCACTTTAGTCTTTCCACTATAGTCTTTCCACTTCAGTTTGTCCACTTTAGTCTTTCCACTATAGTCTGTCCACTTTAGTCTTTCCAATATAGTCTTTCCACTTTAGTCTGTCCACTTAGTCTTTCCACTTTAGTCTTTCCACTATAGTCTCCACTTTATTCTGTCCACTATAGTCTTTCCACTATAGTCTTTCCACTATAGTCTGTCCACTTTAGTCTTTCCACTTTAGTCTTTCCACTATAGTCTTTCCACTTCAGTTTGTCCACTTTAGTCTTTCCACTATAGTCTGTCCACTTTAGTCTTTCCAATATAGTCTTTCCACTTTAGTCTGTCCACTTAGTCTTTCCACTTTAGTCTTTCCACTATAGTCTCCACTTTATTCTGTCCACTACAGTCTTTCCACTATAGTCTTTCCATTATAGTCTGTCCACTTTAGTCTTTCCACTATACTCTCCACTTTATTCTCTTCACTACAGTCTTTCCACTATAGTCTTTCCACTATAGTCTGTCCACTTTAGTCTTTCCACTTTAGTCTTTCCACTTTAGTCTGTCCACTTTAGTCTTTCCACTATAGTCTGTCCACTTTAGTCTTTCCACTATTCTCTGTCCACTTTAGTCTTTCCACTTTAGTCTTTCCACTGTAGTCTCCACTTTATTCTGTCCACTACAGTCTTTCCACTATAATCTTTACACTTCAGTCTTTCCACTGAGTCTTTCCACTTCAGTCTTTCCACTATAGTCTGTCCACTTTAGTCTTTCCACTTTAGTCTGTCCACTTTAGTCTTTCCACTTTAGTCTTTCCACTTTATTCTGTCCACTGCAGTGTGTACACTTTAGTCTGTCCACTGAGTCTTTCAACTTCAGTCTTTCCACTATAGTCTGTCCACTTTAGTCTTTCCACCCTAGTCTTTTCGCTTTAGTCTGTCCACTATAGTCTGTCGACTTTCGTCTTTTCACTGTTCTCTGTCCACTTTAGTCTTTCCACTATAGTCTCCACTTTATTCTGTCCACTACAGTCTTTCCACTATAGTCTTTCCATTATAGTCTGTCCACTTTAGTCTTTCAACTATAGTGTGGCCACTTTAGTCTTTCCACTATTCTCCACTTTAGTCTTTCCACTATAGTCTGTCCACTTTAGTCTTTCCACTTTAATCTTTCCACTTTAGTCTGTCCACTTTAGTCTTTCCACTATAATCTGTCCACTATAGTCTTTCCACTTTAGTCTTTCCACTTTATTATGTCCACTTCAGTGTGGACACTTTAGTCTGTTCACTGAGTCTTTCCACTTTAGTCTTTCCACTATAGTGTGTCCACTATAGTGTGTCCACTTTAGTCTTTCCACTATTCTCCACTTTAGTCTTTCCACTATAGTCTGCCCACTTTAGTCTTTCCACTTTAATCTTTCCACTTTAGTCTGTCCACTTCCGTTTTTCCACTATTATCTGTCCACTTTAGTCTTTCCACTATAGTCTCCACTTTATCCTGTCCACTGCAGTCTTTCCAATATAGTCTTTCCACTTTAGTCTTTCCACTATTCTCTGTCCACTTTAGTCTTTCCACTTTATTCTTTCCACTATAGTGTCCACTTTATTCTGTCCACTACAGTCATTCCACTCTAGTCTTTCCACTATCGTCTGTCCACTTTAGTCTTTCCACTAATCTCTGTCCACTTTAGTCTTTCCACTATAGTCTCCACTTTATTCTGTCCACTACAGTCTTTCCACTATAGTCTTTCCACTATCGTCTGTCCACTTTAGGCTTTCCACTAATCTCTGTCCACTTTAGTCTTTCCACTATAGTCTCCACTTTATTCTGTCCACTACAGTCTTTCCATTATAGTCTTTCCAATATAGTCGTCCACTTTAGTCTTTCCACTTTAGTCTTTCCGGCCATCGGCTAATCCTTGCGCATTGGTTTTTTTTGTGGGATTTCGGGTTGATCCTACCGAGTGTCGGTGGGTTTGTGGGGCGGGTTCCCCTCTGGTGGTGAGTCATGGAATTATTAACATTTATTTATATAATTAGTTATATGTAAAATATGTGTGTTATATATTGTACCGGGTTTTTGTCAATCGACCTTGTGTCCCCGGCTTGACCCTCTATTTATTTTGATTTTATAAGGAAGTGTAAATTAAACCTTGAACCTTGAAAACCGTTTTAGTCTGTCCACTTTAGTCTTTCCACTATAGTCTGTCCACTTTAGTCTTTCCACTATTCTCCACTATAGTCTCCACTTTATTCTATCCACTACAGTCTTTCCTCTATAGTCTTTCCACTATAGTCTGTCCACTTTAGTCTTTCCACTTTAGTCTTTCCACTCTAGTCTGTCCACTTTAGTCTTTCCACTACAGTCTGTCCACTTTAGTCTTTCCACTTTAGTCTTTCCACTTTATTCTGTCCACTGCAGTGTATACACTTTAGTCTGTCCACTGAGTCTTTCCACTTCAGTCTTTCCACTATAGTCTGTCCACTTTAGTCTTTCCACCCTAGTCTTTTCGCTTTAGTCTGTCCACTTAGTCTTTCCATTAGAGTCTGTCCACTTTAGTCTTTCCACTTTAGCCTGTCCACTTTAGTCTTTCCACTATAGTCCGTCCACTTTAGTCTTTCCACTTTAGTCTGTCCACTTGAGTCTTTCCACTTTAGTCTTTCCACTTTATTCTCTCCACTTCAGTGTGTACACTTAAGTTTGTCCACTGAGTCTTTCCACTTCAGTCTTTCCACTGTAGTCTGTCTACTTTAGTCTGTCCACTTTAGTCTTTCCACTTTAGTCTTTTCACTATAGTCTTTCCACTTCAGTTTGTCCACTTTAGTCTTTCCACTATAGTCTGTCCACTTTAGTCTTTCCACTATAGTCTTTCCGCTTTAGTCTGTCCACTCAGTCTTTCCACTTCAGTCTTTCCACTATAGTCTGTCCACTTTAGTCTTTCCACTTTATTCTCTCCACTTCAGTGTGTACACTTTAGTTTGTCCACTGAGTCTTTCCACTTCAGTCTTTCCACTGTAGTCTGTCTACTTTAGTCTGTCCACTTTATTCTGTCCACTACAGTCTTTCCAATTTAGTCTTTCCACTATTCTCTGTCCACTTTAGTCTTTCCACTATAGTCTCCACTTTAGTCTGTCCACTACAGTCTTTCCACTATAGTCTGTCCACTTTTGTCTTTCCAATTTAGTTTTTCCACTATAGTCACCACTTTATTCTGGCCACTATAGTCTTTCCACTATAGTCTGTCCACTTTAGTCTTTCCACTATTCTCTGTCCACTTTAGTCTTTCCACTATAGTCTCCACTTTATTCTGTCCACTACAGTCTTTCCACTATAGTCTTTCCACTATAGTCTTTCCACTTTAGTCTTTTCACTATAGTCTTTCCACTTCAGTTTGTCCACTTTAGTCTTTCCACTATAGTCTGTCCACTTTAGTCTTCCCACTATAGTCTTTCCACTTTAGTCTGTCCACTCAGTCTTTCCACTTCAGTCTTTCCACTTCAGTCTTTCCACTGTAGTCTGTCTACTTTAGTCTGTCCACTTTACTCTGTCCACTTCAGTCTTTCCACTATAGTCTGTCCACTTTAGTCTTTCCACTTTAGTCTTTCCACTATAGTCTCCACTTTATTCTGTCCTCTACAGTCTTTCCACTATAGTCTTTCCACTATAGTCTATCCACTTTAGTCTTTCCACTATTCTCTGTCCACTTTAGTCTTTCCACTTTATTCTCTCCACTTCAGTGTGTACACTTTAGTTTGTCCACTGAGTCTTTCCACTTCAGTCTTTCCACTATAGTCTGTCCACTTTAGTCTTTCCACTTTAGTCTTTCCACTATAGTCTTTCCACTTCAGTTTGTCCACTTTAGTCTTTCCACTATAGTCTGTCCACTTTAGTCTTTCCACTATAGTCTTTCCACTTTAGTCTGTCCACTTAGTCTTTCCACTTTAGTCTTTCAACTATAGTCTCCACTTTATTCTGTCCACTACAGTCTTTCCACTTTAGTCTTTCCTTTTTAGTCTTTCCACTATAGTCTGTCCACTTTAGTCTTTCCACTATAGTCTTTCCACTTTAGTCTGTCCACTTAGTCTGTCCACTTTAGTCTTTCCACTTTAGTCTTTCCACTATAGTGTCCACTTTATTCTGTCCACTACAGTCTTTCCACTATAGTCTTTCCACTATCGTCTGTCCACTTTAGTCTTTCCACTAATCTCTGTCCACTTTAGTCTTTCCACTATAGTCTCCACTTTATTCTGTCCACTACAGTCTTTCCACTATAGTCTCCCCACTATCGTCTGTCCACTTTAGACTTTCCACTAATCTCTGTCCACTTTAGTCTTTCCACTATAGTCTCCACTTTATTCTGTCCACTACAGTCTTTCCATTATCGTCTTTCCACTATAGTCGTCCACTTTAGTCTTTCCACTTTAGTCTTTCCGTTTTAGTCTGTCCACTTTAGTCTTTCCACTATAGTCTGTCCACTTTAGTCTTTCCACTATTCTCCACTATAGTCTCCACTTTATTCTGTCCACTACAGTCTTTCCTCTATAGTCTTTCCACTATAGTCTGACCACTTTAGTCTTTCCACTTTAGTCTTTCCACTTTAGTCTGTCCACTTTAGTCTTTCCACTATAGTCTGTCCACTTTAGTCTTTCCACTTTAGTCTTTCCACTTTATTCTGTCCACTGCAGTGTATACACTTTAGTCTGTCCACTGAGTCTTTCCACTTCAGTCTTTCCACTATAGTCTGTCCACTTTAGTCTTTCCACCCTAGTCTTTTCGCTTTAGTCTGTCCACTTAGTCTTTCCATTAGAGTCTGTCCACTTTAGTCTTTCCACTTTAGCCTGTCCACTTTAGTCTTTCCACTATAGTCCGTCCACTTTAGTCTTTCCACTTTAGTCTGTCCACTTGAGTCTTTCCACTTTAGTCTTTCCACTTTATTCTCTCCACTTCAGTGTGTACACTTTAGTTTGTCCACTGAGTCTTTCCACTTCAGTCTTTCCACTGTAGTCTGTCTACTTTAGTCTGTCCACTTTAGTCTTTCCACTTTAGTCTTTTCACTATAGTCTTTCCACTTCAGTTTGTCCACTTTAGTCTTTCCACTATAGTCTGTCCACTTTAGTCTTTCCACTATAGTCTTTCCGCTTTAGTCTGTCCACTCAGTCTTTCCACTTCAGTCTTTCCACTATAGTCTGTCCACTTTAGTCTTTCCACTTTATTCTGTCCACTGCAGTGTATACACTTCAGTCTGTCCACTGAGTCTTTCCACTTCAGTCTTTCCACTATAGTCTGTCCACTTTAGTCTTTCCACCCTAGTCTTTTCGCTTTAGTCTGTCCACTTAGTCTTTCCATTAGAGTCTGTCCACTTTAGTCTTTCCACTTTAGCCTGTCCACTTTAGTCTTTCCACTATAGTCCGTCCACTTTAGTCTTTCCACTTTAGTCTGTCCACTTGAGTCTTTCCACTTTAGTCTTTCCACTTTATTCTCTCCACTTCAGTGTGTACACTTTAGTTTGTCCACTGAGTCTTTCCACTTCAGTCTTTCCACTGTAGTCTGTCTACTTTAGTCTGTCCACTTTAGTCTTTCCACTTTAGTCTTTTCACTATAGTCTTTCCACTTCAGTTTGTCCACTTTAGTCTTTCCACTATAGTCTTTCCACTTCAGTCTTTCCACTGTAGTCTGTCTACTTTAGTCTGTCCACTTTATTCTGTCCACTACAGTCTTTCCAATTTAGTCTTTCCACTATTCTCTGTCCACTTTAGTCTTTCCACTATAGTCTCCACTTTAGTCTGTCCACTACAGTCTTTCCACTATAGTCTGTCCACTTTTGTCTTTCCAATTTAGTTTTTCCACTATAGTCACCACTTTATTCTGGCCACTATAGTCTTTCCACTATAGTCTGTCCACTTTAGTCTTTCCACTATTCTCTGTCCACTTTAGTCTTTCCACTATAGTCTCCACTTTATTCTGTCCACTACAGTCTTTCCACTATAGTCTTCCACTATAGTCTTTCCACTTTAGTCTTTTCACTATAGTCTTTCCACTTCAGTTTGTCCACTTTAGTCTTTCCACTATAGTCTGTCCACTTTAGTCTTTCCACTATAGTCTTTCCACTTTAGTCTGTCCACTCAGTCTTTCCACTTCAGTCTTTCCACTTCAGTCTTTCCACTGTAGTCTGTCTACTTTAGTCTGTCCACTTTAGTCTGTCCACTTCAGTCTTTCCACTATAGTCTGTCCACTTTAGTCTTTCCACTTTAGTCTTTCCACTATAGTCTCCACTTTATTCTGTCCACTACAGTCTTTCCACTATAGTCTTTCCACTATAGTCTATCCACTTTAGTCTTTCCACTATTCTCTGTCCACTTTAGTCTTTCCACTTTATTCTCTCCACTTCAGTGTGTACACTTTAGTTTGTCCACTGAGTCTTTCCACTTCAGTCTTTCCACTATAGTCTGTCCACTTTAGTCTTTCCACTTTAGTCTTTTCACTATAGTCTTTCCACTTCAGTTTGTCCACTTTAGTCTTTCCACTATAGTCTGTCCACTTTAGTCTTTCCACTATAGTCTTTCCACTTTAGTCTGTCCACTTAGTCTTTCCACTTTAGTCTTTCCACTATAGTCTCCACTTTATTCTGTCCACTAGAGTCTTTCCACTTTAGTCTTTCCTTTTTAGTCTTTCCACTATAGTCTGTCCACTTTAGTCTTTCCACTATAGTCTTTCCACTTTAGTCCGTCCACTTAGTCTGTCCACTTTAGTCTTTCCACTTTAGTCTTTCCACTTTATTCTGTCCACTGCAGTGTGTACACTTTAGTCTGTCCACTGAGTCTTTCCACTTCAGTCTTTCCACTATAGTCTGTCCACTTTAGTCTTTCCACCCTAGTCTTTTCGCTTTAGTCTGTCAACTATAGTCTGTCGACTTTCGTCTTTCCACTATTCTTTGTCCACTTTAGTCTTTCCAATATAGTCTCCACTTTATTCTGTCCACTACAGTCTTTCCACTATAGTCTTTCCATTATAGTCTGTCCACTTTAGTCTTTCCACTATAGTGTGGCCACTTTAGTCTTTCCACTATTCTCCACTTTAGTCTTTCCACTATAGTCTGTCCACTTTAGTCTTTCCACTTTAATCTTTCCACTTTAGTCTGTCCACTTTAGTCTTTCCACTATAGTCTGTCCACTTTAGTCTTTCCACTTTAGTCTTTCCACTTTATTATGTCCACTTCAGTGTGTACACTTTAGTCTGTCCACTGAGTCTTTCCACTTTAGTCTTTCCACTATAGTGTCCACTTTATTCTGTCCACTACAGTCTTTCCACTATAGTCTTTCCACTATCGTCTGTCCACTTTAGTCTTTCCACTAATCTCTGTCCACTTTAGTCTTTCCACTATAGTCTCCACTTTATTCTGTCCACTACAGTCTTTCCACTATAGTCTCCCCACTATCGTCTGTCCACTTTAGACTTTCCACTAATCTCTGTCCACTTTAGTCTTTCCACTATAATCTCCACTTTATTCTGTCCACTACAGTCTTTCCATTACAGTCTTTCCACTATAGTCGTCCACTTTAGTCTTTCCACTTTAGTCTTTCCGTTTTAGTCTGTCCACTTTAGTCTTTCCACTATAGTCTGTCCAATTTAGTCTTTCCACTATTCTCCACTATAGTCTCCACTTTATTCTGTCCACTACAGTCTTTCCTCTATAGTCTTTCCACTATAGTCTGACCACTTTAGTCTTTCCACTTTAGTCTTTCCACTTTAGTCTGTCCACTTTAGTCTTTCCACTATAGTCTGTCCACTTTAGTCTTTCCACTTTAGTCTTTCCACTTTATTCTGTCCACTGCAGTGTATACACTTTAGTCTGTCCACTGAGTCTTTCCACTTCAGTCTTTCCACTATAGTCTGTCCACTTTAGTCTTTCCACCCTAGTCTTTTCACTTTAGTCTGTCCACTTAGTCTTTCCACTAGAGTCTGTCCACTTTAGTCTTTCCACTTTAGCCTGTCCACTTTAGTCTTTCCACTATAGTCCGTCCACTTTAGTCTTTCCACTTTAGTCTGTCCACTTGAGTCTTTCCACTTTAGTTTTTCCACTTTATTCTCTCCACTTCAGTGTGTACACTTTAGTTTGTCCACTGAGTCTTTCCACTTCAGTCTTTCCACTGTAGTCTGTCTACTTTAGTCTGTCCACTTTAGTCTTTCCACTTTAGTCTTTTCACTATAGTCTTTCCACTTCAGTTTGTCCACTTTAGTCTTTTCACTATAGTCTGTCCACTTTAGTCTTTCCACTATAGTCTTTCCACTTTAGTCTGTCCACTTAGTCTTTCCACTTCAGTCTTTCCACTATAGTCTGTCCACTTTAGTCTTTCCGCTTTAGTCTTTCCACTATAGTCTCCACTTTATTCTGTCCACTACAGTCTTTCCAATTTAGTCTTTCCACTATTCTCTGTCCACTTTAGTCTTTCCACTATAGTCTCCACTTTAGTCTGTCCACTACAGTCTTTCCACTATAGTCTGTCCACTTTTGTCTTTCCAAATTAGTTTTTCCACTATAGTCACCACTTTATTCTGGCCACTATAGTCTTTCCACTATAGTCTGTCCACTTTAGTCTTTTCACTATAGTCTGTCCACTTTAGTCTTTCCACTATAGTCTTTCCACTTTAGTCTGTCCACTTAGTCTGTCCACTTTTGTCTTTCCAATTTAGTTTTTCCACTATAGTCTCCACTTTATTCTGTCCACTTCAGTCTTTCCACTATAGTCTGTCCACTTTAGTCTTTCCGCTTTAGTCTTTCCACTATAGTCTCCACCTTATTCTGTCCACTACAGTCTTTCCAATTTAGTCTTTCCACTATTCTCTGTCCACTTTAGTCTTTCCACTATAGTCTCCACTTTAGTCTGTCCACTACAGTCTTTCCACTATAGTCTGTCCACTTTTGTCTTTCCAATTTAGTTTTTCCACCATAGTCTCCACTTTATTCTGTCCACTACAGTCTTTCCACTATAGTCTTTCCACTATAGTCTGTCCACTTTAGTCTTTCCACTTCAGTTTGTCCACTTTAGTCTTTTCACTATAGTCTGTCCACTTTAGTCTTTCCACTATAGTCTTTCCACTTTAGTCTGTCCACTTAGTCTTTCCACTTCAGTCTTTCCACTATAGTCTGTCCACTTTAGTCTTTCCGCTTTAGTCTTTCCACTATAGTCTCCACTTTATTCTGTCCACTACAGTCTTTCCAATTTAGTCTTTCCACTATTCTCTGTCCACTTTAGTCTTTCCACTATAGTCTCCACTTTAGTCTGTCCACTACAGTCTTTCCACTATAGTCTGTCCACTTTTGTCTTTCCAAATTAGTTTTTCCACTATAGTCACCACTTTATTCTGGCCACTATAGTCTTTCCACTATAGTCTGTCCACTTTAGTCTTTTCACTATAGTCTGTCCACTTTAGTCTTTCCACTATAGTCTTTCCACTTTAGTCTGTCCACTTAGTCTTTCCACTTCAGTCTTTCCACTATAGTCTGTCCACTTTAGTCTTTCCGCTTTAGTCTTTCCACTATAGTCTCCACTTTATTCTGTCCACTACAGTCTTTCCAATTTAGTCTTTCCACTATTCTCTGTCCACTTTAGTCTTTCCACTATAGTCTCCACTTTAGTCTGTCCACTACAGTCTTTCCACTATAGTCTTTCCATTATAGTCTGTCCACTTTAGTCTTTCCACTATAGTGTGGCCACTTTAGTCTTTCCACTATTCTCCACTTTAGTCTTTCCACTATAGTCTGTCCACTTTAGTCTTTCCACTTTAATCTTTCCACTTTAGTCTGTCCACTTTAGTCTTTCCACTATAGTCTGTCCACTTTAGTCTTTCCACTTTAGTCTTTCCACTTTATTATGTCCACTTCAGTGTGTACACTTTAGTCTGTCCACTGAGTCTTTCCACTTTAGTCTTTCCACTATAGTGTCCACTTTATTCTGTCCACTACAGTCTTTCCACTATAGTCTTTCCACTATCGTCTGTCCACTTTAGTCTTTCCACTAATCTCTGTCCACTTTAGTCTTTCCACTATAGTCTCCACTTTATTCTGTCCACTACAGTCTTTCCACTATAGTCTCCCCACTATCGTCTGTCCACTTTAGACTTTCCACTAATCTCTGTCCACTTTAGTCTTTCCACTATAGTCTCCACTTTATTCTGTCCACTACAGTCTTTCCATTACAGTCTTTCCACTATAGTCGTCCACTTTAGTCTTTCCACTTTAGTCTTTCCGTTTTAGTCTGTCCACTTTAGTCTTTCCACTATAGTCTGTCCAATTTAGTCTTTCCACTATTCTCCACTATAGTCTCCACTTTATTCTGTCCACTACAGTCTTTCCTCTATAGTCTTTCCACTATAGTCTGACCACTTTAGTCTTTCCACTTTAGTCTTTCCACTTTAGTCTGTCAACTTTAGTCTTTCCACTATAGTCTGTCCACTTTAGTCTTTCCACTTTAGTCTTTCCACTTTATTCTGTCCACTGCAGTGTATACACTTTAGTCTGTCCACTGAGTCTTTCCACTTCAGTCTTTCCACTATAGTCTGTCCACTTTAGTCTTTCCACCCTAGTCTTTTCACTTTAGTCTGTCCACTTAGTCTTTCCACTAGAGTCTGTCCACTTTAGTCTTTCCACTTTAGCCTGTCCACTTTAGTCTTTCCACTATAGTCCGTCCACTTTAGTCTTTCCACTTTAGTCTGTCCACTTGAGTCTTTCCACTTTAGTTTTTCCACTTTATTCTCTCCACTTCAGTGTGTACACTTTAGTTTGTCCACTGAGTCTTTCCACTTCAGTCTTTCCACTGTAGTCTGTCTACTTTAGTCTGTCCACTTTAGTCTTTCCACTTTAGTCTTTTCACTATAGTCTTTCCACTTCAGTTTGTCCACTTTAGTCTTTTCACTATAGTCTGTCCACTTTAGTCTTTCCACTATAGTCTTTCCACTTTAGTCTGTCCACTTAGTCTTTCCACTTCAGTCTTTCCACTATAGTCTGTCCACTTTAGTCTTTCCGCTTTAGTCTTTCCACTATAGTCTCCACTTTATTCTGTCCACTACAGTCTTTCCAATTTAGTCTTTCCACTATTCTCTGTCCACTTTAGTCTTTCCACTATAGTCTCCACTTTAGTCTGTCCACTACAGTCTTTCCACTATAGTCTGTCCACTTTTGTCTTTCCAAATTAGTTTTTCCACTATAGTCACCACTTTATTCTGGCCACTATAGTCTTTCCACTATAGTCTGTCCACTTTAGTCTTTTCACTATAGTCTGTCCACTTTAGTCTTTCCACTATAGTCTTTCCACTTTAGTCTGTCCACTTAGTCTGTCCACTTTTGTCTTTCCAATTTAGTTTTTCCACTATAGTCTCCACTTTATTCTGTCCACTTCAGTCTTTCCACTATAGTCTGTCCACTTTAGTCTTTCCGCTTTAGTCTTTCCACTATAGTCTCCACTTTATTCTGTCCACTACAGTCTTTCCAATTTAGTCTTTCCACTATTCTCTGTCCACTTTAGTCTTTCCACTATAGTCTCCACTTTAGTCTGTCCACTACAGTCTTTCCACTATAGTCTGTCCACTTTTGTCTTTCCAATTTAGTTTTTCCACCATAGTCTCCACTTTATTCTGTCCACTACAGTCTTTCCACTATAGTCTTTCCACTATAGTCTGTCCACTTTAGTCTTTCCACTTCAGTTTGTCCACTTTAGTCTTTTCACTATAGTCTGTCCACTTTAGTCTTTCCACTATAGTCTTTCCACTTTAGTCTGTCCACTTAGTCTTTCCACTTCAGTCTTTCCACTATAGTCTGTCCACTTTAGTCTTTCCGCTTTAGTCTTTCCACTATAGTCTCCACTTTATTCTGTCCACTACAGTCTTTCCAATTTAGTCTTTCCACTATTCTCTGTCCACTTTAGTCTTTCCACTATAGTCTCCACTTTAGTCTGTCCACTACAGTCTTTCCACTATAGTCTGTCCACTTTTGTCTTTCCAAATTAGTTTTTCCACTATAGTCACCACTTTATTCTGGCCACTATAGTCTTTCCACTATAGTCTGTCCACTTTAGTATTTTCACTATAGTCTGTCCACTTTAGTCTTTCCACTATAGTCTTTCCACTTTAGTCTGTCCACTTAGTCTTTCCACTTCAGTCTTTCCACTATAGTCTGTCCACTTTAGTCTTTCCGCTTTAGTCTTTCCACTATAGTCTCCACTTTATTCTGTCCACTACAGTCTTTCCAATTTAGTCTTTCCACTATTCTCTGTCCACTTTAGTCTTTCCACTATAGTCTCCACTTTAGTCTGTCCACTACAGTCTTTCCACTATAGTCTGTCCACTTTAGTCTGTCCACTTTAGTCTTTCCACTATAGTCTCCACTTTATTCTGTCCACTACAGTCTTTTAACTATAGTCTTTCCACTTTAGTCTGTCCACTGAGTCTTTCCACTTCAGTCTTTCCACTATAGTCTGTCCACTTTAGTCTTTCCATTCTAGTCTTTTCGCTTTAGTCTGTCCACTTCTGTCCACTGCAGTGTGTACACTTTAGTCTGTCCACTGAGTCTTTCCACTTCAGTCTTTCCACTATAGTCTGTCCACTTTGGTCTTTCCACCCTAGTCTTTTCGCTTTAGTCTGTCCACTTAGTCTTTCCACTAGAGTCTGTCCACTTTAGTCTTTCCACTTTAGTCTGTCCACTTTAGTCTTTGCACTTTAGTCATTTCCACTATAGTCCGTCCACTTTAGTCTTTCCACTTTAGTCTGTCCACTTGAGTCTTTCCACTTTAGTCTTTCCACTTTATTCTCTCCACTTCAGTGTGTACACTTTAGTTTGTCCACTGAGTCTTTCCACTATAGTCTGTCCACTTTAGTCTTTCCACTATAGTCCGTCCACTTTAGTCTTTCCACTTTAGTCTGTCCACTTTCGTCTTTCCACTATAGTCTGTCCACTTGAGTCTTTCCACTTTAGTCTTTCCACTTTAGTCTTTCCACTTTATTCTCTCCACTTCAGTGTGTACACTTTAGTTTGTCCACTGAGTCTTTCCACTTCAGTCTTTCCACTATAGTCTGTCCACTTTAGTCTTTCCACTTTAGTCTTTCCACTATAGTCTTTCCACTTCAGTTTGTCCACTTTAGTCTTTCCACTATAGTCTGTCCACTTTAGTCTTTCCACTATAGTCTCCACTTTATTCTGTCCACTACAGTCTTTCCACTTCAGTCTTTCCACTATAGTCTGTCCACTTTAGTCTTTCCACTTTAGTCTTTCCACTATAGTCTTTCCACTTCAGTCTTTCCACTTTAGTCTGTCCACTTTAGTCTTTGCACTTTAGTCATTTCCACTATAGTCCGTCCACTTTAGTCTTTCCACTTTAGTCTGTCCACTTGAGTCTTTCCACTTTAGTCTTTCCACTTTATTCTCTCCACTTCAGTGTGTACACTTTAGTTTGTCCACTGAGTCTTTCCACTATAGTCTGTCCACTTTAGTCTTTCCACTATAGTCCGTCCACTTTAGTCTTTCCACTTTAGTCTGTCCACTTTCGTCTTTCCACTATAGTCTGTCCACTTGAGTCTTTCCACTTTAGTCTTTCCACTTTAGTCTTTCCACTTTATTCTCTCCACTTCAGTGTGTACACTTTAGTTTGTCCACTGAGTCTTTCCACTTCAGTCTTTCCACTATAGTCTGTCCACTTTAGTCTTTCCACTTTAGTCTTTCCACTATAGTCTTTCCACTTCAGTTTGTCCACTTTAGTCTTTCCACTATAGTCTGTCCACTTTAGTCTTTCCACTATAGTCTCCACTTTATTCTGTCCACTACAGTCTTTCCACTATAGTCTTTCCACTTTAGTCTGTCCACTTAGTCTTTCCACTTCAGTCTTTCCACTATAGTCTGTCCACTTTAGTCTTTCCGCTTTAGTCTTCCCACTATAGTCTCCACTTTATTCTGTCCACTACAGTCTTTCCAATTTAGTCTTTCCACTATTCTCTGTCCACTTTAGTCTTTCCACTATAGTCTCCACTTTAGTCTGTCCACTACAGTCTTTCCACTATAGTCTGTCCACTTTAGTCTGTCCACTTTAGTCTTTCCACTATAGTCTCCACTTTATTCTGTCCACTACAGTCTTTTAACTATAGTCTTTCCACTATAGTCTATCCACTTTAGTCTTTCCACTATTCTCTGTCCACTTTAGTCTTTCCACTTTATTCTCTCCACTTCAGTGTGTACACTTTAGTTTGTCCACTGAGTCTTTCCACTTCAGTCTTTCCACTATAGTCTGTCCACTTTAGTCTTTCCACTTTAGTCTTTCCACTATAGTCTTTCAACTTCAGTTTGTCCACTTTAGTCTTTCCACTATAGTCTGTCCACTTTAGTCTTTCCACTATAGTCTTTCCACTTTAGTCTGTCCACTTAGTCTTTCCACTTTAGTCTTTCCACTATACTCTCCACTTTATTCTGTCCACTACAGTCTTTCCACTTTAGTCTTTCCTTTTTAGTCTGTCCACTTTAGTCTTTCCACTATAGTCTGTCCACTTTTGTCTTTCCACTATAGTCTTTCCACTTTAGTCTGTCCACTTAGTCTTTCCACTTTAGTCTTTCCACTATAGTCTCCACTTTATTCTGTCCACTACAGTCTTTCCACTTTAGTCTTTCCTTTTTAGTCTGTCCACTTTAGTCTTTCCACTATAGTCTGTCCACTTTTGTCTTTCCACTTTATTCTGTCCACTGCAGTGTGTACACTTTAGTCTGTCCACTGAGTCTTTCCACTTCAGTCTTTCCACTATAGTCTGTCCACTTTAGTCTTTCCACCCTAGTCTTTTCGCTTTAGTCTGTCCACTTAGTCTTTCCACTAGAGTCTGTCCACTTTAGTCTCTCCACTTTAGTCTGTCCACTTTAGTCTTTCCACTTTAGTCATTTCCACTATCGTCTGTCCACTTTAGTCTTTCCACTTTAGTCTGTCCACTTTAGTCTTTCCACTTTAGTCTGTCCACTTTAGTCTTTCCACTATAGTCCGTCCACTTGAGTCTTTCCACTTTAGTCTTTCCACTTTAGTCTTTCCACTTTATTCTGTCCACTTTAGTCTTTCCACTTTAGTCTGTCCACTTTAGTCTTTCCACTTTAGTCTTTCCACTTTATTCTGTCCACTGCAGTGTGTACACTTTAGTCTGTCCACTGAGTCTTTCCACTTCAGTCTTTCCACTATAGTCTTTCCACTTTAGTCTTTCCACCCTAGTCTTTTCGCTTTAGTCTGTCCACTATAGTCTGCCCACTTTCGTCTTTCCGCTATTCTCTGTCCACTTTAGTCTTTCCACTATAGTCTCCACTTTATTCTGTCCACTACAGTCTTTCCACTATAGTCTTTCCATTATAGTCTGTCCACTTTAGTCTTTCCACTATAGTGTGTCCACTTTAGTCTTTCCACTATTCTCCACTTTAGTCTTTCCACTATAGTCTGTCCACTTTAGTCTTTCCACTTTAATCTTTCCACTTTAGTCTGTCCACTTTAGTCTTTCCACTATAGTCTCCACTTTATTCTGTCCACTACAGTCTTTCCATTATAGTCTTTCCACTATAGTCGTCCACTTTAGTCTTTCCACTTTAGTCTTTCCGTTTTAGTCTGTCCACTTTAGTCTTTCCACTATAGTCTGTCCACTTTAGTCTTTCCACTATTCTCCACTATAGTCTCCACTTTATTCTGTCCACTACAGTCTTTCCTCTATAGTCTTTCCACTATAGTCTGACCACTTTAGTCTTTCCACTTTAGTCTTTCCACTTTAGTCTGTCCACTTTAGTCTTTCCACTATAGTCCGTCCACTTTAGTCTTTCCACTTTAGTCTGTCCACTTTCGTCTTTCCACTATAGTCTGTCCACTTGAGTCTTTCCACTTTAGTCTTTCCACTTTAGTCTTTCCACTTTATTCTCTCCACTTCAGTGTGTACACTTTAGTTTGTCCACTGAGTCTTTCCACTTCAGTCTTTCCACTATAGTCTGTCCACTTTAGTCTTTCCACTTTAGTCTTTCCACTATAGTCTTTCCACTTCAGTTTGTCCACTTTAGTCTTTCCACTATAGTCTGTCCACTTTAGTCTTTCCACTATAGTCTCCACTTTATTCTGTCCACTACAGTCTTTCCACTTCAGTCTTTCCACTATAGTCTGTCCACTTTAGTCTTTCCACTTTAGTCTTTCCACTATAGTCTTTCCACTTCAGTCTTTCCACTTTAGTCTGTCCACTTTAGTCTTTGCACTTTAGTCATTTCCACTATAGTCCGTCCACTTTAGTCTTTCCACTTTAGTCTGTCCACTTGAGTCTTTCCACTTTAGTCTTTCCACTTTATTCTCTCCACTTCAGTGTGTACACTTTAGTTTGTCCACTGAGTCTTTCCACTATAGTCTGTCCACTTTAGTCTTTCCACTATAGTCCGTCCACTTTAGTCTTTCCACTTTAGTCTGTCCACTTTCGTCTTTCCACTATAGTCTGTCCACTTGAGTCTTTCCACTTTAGTCTTTCCACTTTAGTCTTTCCACTTTATTCTCTCCACTTCAGTGTGTACACTTTAGTTTGTCCACTGAGTCTTTCCACTTCAGTCTTTCCACTATAGTCTGTCCACTTTAGTCTTTCCACTTTAGTCTTTCCACTATAGTCTTTCCACTTCAGTTTGTCCACTTTAGTCTTTCCACTATAGTCTGTCCACTTTAGTCTTTCCACTATAGTCTCCACTTTATTCTGTCCACTACAGTCTTTCCACTATAGTCTTTCCACTTTAGTCTGTCCACTTAGTCTTTCCACTTCAGTCTTTCCACTATAGTCTGTCCACTTTAGTCTTTCCGCTTTAGTCTTCCCACTATAGTCTCCACTTTATTCTGTCCACTACAGTCTTTCCAATTTAGTCTTTCCACTATTCTCTGTCCACTTTAGTCTTTCCACTATAGTCTCCACTTTAGTCTGTCCACTACAGTCTTTCCACTATAGTCTGTCCACTTTAGTCTGTCCACTTTAGTCTTTCCACTATAGTCTCCACTTTATTCTGTCCACTACAGTCTTTTAACTATAGTCTTTCCACTATAGTCTATCCACTTTAGTCTTTCCACTATTCTCTGTCCACTTTAGTCTTTCCACTTTATTCTCTCCACTTCAGTGTGTACACTTTAGTTTGTCCACTGAGTCTTTCCACTTCAGTCTTTCCACTATAGTCTGTCCACTTTAGTCTTTCCACTTTAGTCTTTCCACTATAGTCTTTCAACTTCAGTTTGTCCACTTTAGTCTTTCCACTATAGTCTGTCCACTTTAGTCTTTCCACTATAGTCTTTCCACTTTAGTCTGTCCACTTAGTCTTTCCACTTTAGTCTTTCCACTATACTCTCCACTTTATTCTGTCCACTACAGTCTTTCCACTTTAGTCTTTCCTTTTTAGTCTGTCCACTTTAGTCTTTCCACTATAGTCTGTCCACTTTTGTCTTTCCACTTTAGTCTTTCCACTTTATTCTGTCCACTGCAGTGTGTACACTTTAGTCTGTCCACTGAGTCTTTCCACTTCAGTCTTTCCACTATAGTCTGTCCACTTTAGTCTTTCCACCCTAGTCTTTTCGCTTTAGTCTGTCCACTTAGTCTTTCCACTAGAGTCTGTCCACTTTAGTATCTCCACTTTAGTCTGTCCACTTTAGTCTTTCAACTTTAGTCATTTCCACTATCGTCTGTCCACTTTAGTCTTTCCACTTTAGTCTGTCCACTTTAGTCTTTCCACTTTAGTCTGTCCACTTTAGTCTTTCCACTATAGTCCGTCCACTTGAGTCTTTCCACTTTAGTCTTTCCACTTTAGTCTTTCCACTTTATTCTCTCCACTTCAGTGTGTACACTTTAGTTTGTCCACTGAGTCTTTCCACTTCAGTCTTTCCACTATAGTCTGTCCACTTTAGTCTTTCCACTTTAGTCTTTCCCTTATAGTCTTTCCACTTCAGTTTGTCCACTTTAGTCTTTCCACTATAGTCTGTCCACTTTAGTCTTTCCACTATAGTCTTTCCACTTTAGTCTTTCCACTATAGTCTTTCCACTTTAGTCTGTCCACTTAGTCTTTCCACTTTAGTCTTTCCACTATAGTGTTTCCACTTCAGTTTGTCCACTTTAGTCCTTCCACTATAGTCTGTCCACTTTAGTCTTTCCACTATAGTCTTTCCACTTTAGTCTGTCCACTTAGTCTTTCCACTTTAGTCTTTCCACTATAGTCTCCACTTTATTCTGTCCACTACAGTCTTTCCACTTTAGTCTTTCCTTTTTAGTCTGTCCACTTTAGTCTTTCCACTATAGTCTGTCCACTTTTGTCTTTCCACTTTATTCTGTCCACTGCAGTGTGTACACTTTAGTCTGTCCACTGAGTCTTTCCACTTCAGTCTTTCCACTATAGTCTGTCCACTTTAGTCTTTCCACCCTAGTCTTTTCGCTTTAGTCTGTCCACTTAGTCTTTCCACTAGAGTCTGTCCACTTTAGTCTCTCCACTTTAGTCTGTCCACTTTAGTCTTTCCACTTTAGTCATTTCCACTATCGTCTGTCCACTTTAGTCTTTCCACTTTAGTCTGTCCACTTTAGTCTTTCCACTTTAGTCTGTCCACTTTAGTCTTTCCACTATAGTCCGTCCACTTGAGTCTTTCCACTTTAGTCTTTCCACTTTAGTCTTTCCACTTTATTCTGTCCACTTTAGTCTTTCCACTTTAGTCTGTCCACTTTAGTCTTTCCACTTTAGTCTTTCCACTTTATTCTGTCCACTGCAGTGTGTACACTTTAGTCTGTCCACTGAGTCTTTCCACTTCAGTCTTTCCACTATAGTCTTTCCACTTTAGTCTTTCCACCCTAGTCTTTTCGCTTTAGTCTGTCCACTATAGTCTGCCCACTTTCGTCTTTCCGCTATTCTCTGTCCACTTTAGTCTTTCCACTATAGTCTCCACTTTATTCTGTCCACTACAGTCTTTCCACTATAGTCTTTCCATTATAGTCTGTCCACTTTAGTCTTTCCACTATAGTGTGTCAACTTTAGTCTTTCCACTATTCTCCACTTTAGTCTTTCCACTATAGTCTGTCCACTTTAGTCTTTCCACTTTAATCTTTCCACTTTAGTCTGTCCACTTTAGTCTTTCCACTATAGTCTCCACTTTATTCTGTCCACTACAGTCTTTCCATTATAGTCTTTCCACTATAGTCGTCCACTTTAGTCTTTCCACTTTAGTCTTTCCGTTTTAGTCTGTCCACTTTAGTCTTTCCACTATAGTCTGTCCACTTTAGTCTTTCCACTATTCTCCACTATAGTCTCCACTTTATTCTGTCCACTACAGTCTTTCCTCTATAGTCTTTCCACTATAGTCTGACCACTTTAGTCTTTCCACTTTAGTCTTTCCACTTTAGTCTGTCCACTTTAGTCTTTCCACTATAGTCTGTCCACTTTAGTCTTTCCACTTTAGTCTTTCCACTTTATTCTGTCCACTGCAGTGTATACACTTTAGTCTGTCCACTGAGTCTTTCCACTTCAGTCTTTCCACTATAGTCTGTCCACTTTAGTCTTTCCACCCTAGTCTTTTCGCTTTAGTCTGTCCACTTAGTCTTTCCACTAGGGTCTGTCCACTTTAGTCTTTCCACTTTAGCCTGTCCACTTTAGTCTTTCCACTATAGTCCGTCCACTTTAGTCTTTCCACTTTAGTCTGTCCACTTGAGTCTTTCCACTTTAGTCTTTCCACTTTATTCTCTCCACTTCAGTGTGTACACTTTAGTTTGTCCACTGAGTCTTTCCACTTCAGTCTTTCCACTGTAGTCTGTCTACTTTACTCTGTCCACTTTAGTCTTTCCACTTTAGTCTTTTCACTATAGTCTTTCCACTTCAGTTTGTCCACTTTAGTCTTTTCACTATAGTCTGTCCACTTTAGTCTTTCCACTATAGTCTTTCCACTTTAGTCTGTCCACTTAGTCTTTCCATTTCAGTCTTTCCACTATAGTCTGTCCACTTTAGTCTTTCCGCTTTAGTCTTTCCACTATAGTCTCCACTTTA
Organism: Branchinecta sandiegonensis; assembly: GCA_030848855.1. Classification (NCBI taxonomy): domain Eukaryota; kingdom Metazoa; phylum Arthropoda; class Branchiopoda; order Anostraca; family Branchinectidae; genus Branchinecta; species Branchinecta sandiegonensis. Next base: position 76,254 of record JAUPMV010000065.1, on the reverse strand, counting down.
TTCTGTCCACTACAGTCTTTCCAATTTAGTCTTTCCACTATTCTCTGTCCACTTTAGTCTTTCCACTATAGTCTCCACTTTAGTCTGTCCACTACAGTCTTTCCACTATAGTCTGTCCACTTTTGTCTTTCCAAATTAGTTTTTCCACTATAGTCACCACTTTATTCTGGCCACTATAGTCTTTCCACTATAGTCTGTCCACTTTAGTCTTTTCACTATAGTCTGTCCACTTTAGTCTTTCCACTATAGTCTTTCCACTTTAGTCTGTCCACTTAGTCTTTCCACTTCAGTCTTTCCACTATAGTCTGTCCACTTTAGTCTTTCCGCTTTAGTCTTTCCACTATAGTCTCCACTTTATTCTGTCCACTACAGTCTTTCCAATTTAGTCTTTCCACTATTCTCTGTCCACTTTAGTCTTTCCACTATAGTCTCCACTTTAGTCTGTCCACTACAGTCTTTCCACTATAGTCTGTCCACTTTTGTCTTTCCAATTTAGTTTTTCCACTATAGTCTCCACTTTATTCTGTCCACTACAGTCTTTCCACTATAGTCTTTCCACTATAGTCTGTCCACTTTAGTCTTTCCACTTTAGTTTTCCACTTTAGTCTGTCCACTTCAGTCTTTCCACTATAGTCTGTCCACTTTAGTCTTTCCACTTTAGTCTTTCCACTATACTCTCCACTTTATTCTGTCCACTACAGTCTTTCCACTTTAGTCTTTCCTTTTTAGTCTGTCCACTTTAGTCTTTCCACTATAGTCTGTCCACTTTTGTCTTTCCACTTTAGTCTTTCCACTATTCTCCACTATAGTCTCCACTTTATTCTGTCCACTACAGTCTTTCCTCTATAGTCTTTCCACTATAGTCTGACCACTTTAGTCTTTCCACTTTAGTCTTTCCACTTTAGTCTGTCCACTTTAGTCTTTCCACTATAGTCTGTCCACTTTAGTCTTTCCACTTTAGTCTTTCCACTTTATTCTGTCCACTGCAGTGTATACACTTTAGTCTGTCCACTGAGTCTTTCCACTTCAGTCTTTCCACTATAGTCTGTCCACTTTAGTCTTTCCACCCTAGTCTTTTCGCTTTAGTCTGTCCACTTAGTCTTTCCACTAGAGTCTGTCCACTTTAGTCTTTCCACTTTAGCCTGTCCACTTTAGTCTTTCCACTATAGTCCGTCCACTTTAGTTTTTCCACTTTAGTCTGTCCACTTGAGTCTTTCCACTTTAGTCTTTCCACTTTATTCTCTCCACTTCAGTGTGTACACTTTAGTTTGTCCACTGAGTCTTTCCACTTCAGTCTTTCCACTGTAGTCTGTCTACTTTAGTCTGTCCACTTTAGTCTTTCCACTTTAGTCTTTTCACTATAGTCTTTCCACTTCAGTTTGTCCACTTTAGTCTTTTCACTATAGTCTGTCCACTTTAGTCTTTCCACTATAGTCTTTCCACTTTAGTCTGTCCACTTAGTCTTTCCACTTCAGTCTTTCCACTATAGTCTGTCCACTTTAGTCTTTCCGCTTTAGTCTTTCCACTATAGTCTCCACTTTATTCTGTCCACTACAGTCTTTCCAATTTAGTCTTTCCACTATTCTCTGTCCACTTTAGTCTTTCCACTATAGTCTCCACTTTAGTCTGTCCACTACAGTCTTTCCACTATAGTCTGTCCACTTTTGTCTTTCCAAATTAGTTTTTCCACTATAGTCACCACTTTATTCTGGCCACTATAGTCTTTCCACTATAGTCTGTCCACTTTAGTCTTTTCACTATAGTCTGTCCACTTTAGTCTTTCCACTATAGTCTTTCCACTTTAGTCTGTCCACTTAGTCTTTCCACTTCAGTCTTTCCACTATAGTCTGTCCACTTTAGTCTTTCCGCTTTAGTCTTTCCACTATAGTCTCCACTTTATTCTGTCCACTACAGTCTTTCCAATTTAGTCTTTCCACTATTCTCTGTCCACTTTAGTCTTTCCACTATAGTCTCCACTTTAGTCTGTCCACTACAGTCTTTCCACTATAGTCTGTCCACTTTTGTCTTTCCAATTTAGTTTTTCCACTATCGTCTCCACTTTATTCTGTCCACTACAGTCTTTCCACTATAGTCTTTCCACTATAGTCTGTCCACTTTAGTCTTTCCACTTTAGTTTTCCACTTTAGTCTGTCCACTTCAGTCTTTCCACTATAGTCTGTCCACTTTAGTCTTTCCACTTTAGTCTTTCCACTATACTCTCCACTTTATTCTGTCCACTACAGTCTTTCCACTTTAGTCTTTCCTTTTTAGTCTGTCCACTTTAGTCTTTCCACTATAGTCTGTCCACTTTTGTCTTTCCACTTTAGTCTTTCCAATTTATTCTGTCCACTACAGTCTTTCCACTATAGTCTTTCCACTATAGTCTGTCCACTTTAGTCTTTCCACTTTAGTTTTCCACTTTAGTCTGTCCACTTCAGTCTTTCCACTATAGTCTGTCCACTTTAGTCTTTCCACTTTAGTCTTTCCACTATAGTCTCCACTTTATTCTGTCCACTACAGTCTTTTAACTATAGTCTTTCCACTATAGTCTATCCACTTTAGTCTTTCCACTATTCTCTGTCCACTTTAGTCTTTCCACTTTATTCTCTCCACTTCAGTGTGTACACTTTAGTTTGTCCACTGAGTCTTTCCACTTCAGTCTTTCCACTATAGTCTGTCCACTTTAGTCTTTCCACTTTAGTCTTTCCACTATAGTCTTTCAACTTCAGTTTGTCCACTTTAGTCTTTCCACTATAGTCTGTCCACTTTAGTCTTTCCACTATAGTCTTTCCACTTTAGTCTTTCCACTATAGTCTTTCCACTTTAGTCTGTCCACTTAGTCTTTCCACTTTAGTCTTTCCACTATAGTCTATCCACTTTAGTCTTTCCACTATTCTCTGTCCACTTTAGTCTTTCCACTTTATTCTCTCCACTTCAGTGTGTATACTTTAGTTTGTCCACTGAGTCTTTCCACTTCAGTCTTTCCACTATAGTCTTTCCACTTCAGTTTGTCCACTTTAGTCTTTTCACTATAGTCTGTCCACTTTAGTCTTTCCACTATAGTCTTTCCACTTTAGTCTGTCCACTTAGTCTTTCCACTTCAGTCTTTCCACTATAGTCTGTCCACTTTAGTCTTTCCGCTTTAGTCTTTCCACTATTCTCTGTCCACTTTAGTCTTTCCACTATAGTCTCCACTTTAGTCTGTCCACTACAGTCTTTCCACTATAGTCTGTCCACTTTTGTCTTTCCAAATTAGTTTTTCCACTATAGTCACCACTTTATTCTGGCCACTATAGTCTTTCCACTATAGTCTGTCCACTTTAGTCTTTTCACTATAGTCTGTCCACTTTAGTCTTTCCACTATAGTCTTTCCACTTTAGTCTGTCCACTTAGTCTTTCCACTTCAGTCTTTCCACTATAGTCTGTCCACTTTAGTCTTTCCGCTTTAGTCTTTCCACTATAGTCTCCACTTTATTCTGTCCACTACAGTCTTTCCAATTTAGTCTTTCCACTATTCTCTGTCCACTTTAGTCTTTCCACTATAGTCTCCACTTTAGTCTGTCCACTACAGTCTTTCCACTATAGTCTGTCCACTTTTGTCTTTCCAATTTAGTTTTTCCACTATAGTCTCCACTTTATTCTGTCCACTACAGTCTTTCCACTATAGTCTTTCCACTATAGTCTGTCCACTTTAGTCTTTCCACTTTAGTTTTCCACTTTAGTCTGTCCACTTCAGTCTTTCCACTATAGTCTGTCCACTTTAGTCTTTCCACTTTAGTCTTTCCACTATAGTCTCCACTTTATTCTGTCCACTACTGTCTTTTAACTATAGTCTTTCCACTATAGTCTTTCCACTATTCTCTGTCCACTTTAGTCTTTCCACTTTATTCTCTCCACTTCAGTGTGTACACTTTAGTTTGTCCACTGAGTCTTTCCACTACAGTCTTTCCACTATAGTCTGTCCACTTTAGTCTTTCCACTTTAGTCTTTCCACTATAGTCTTTCAACTTCAGTTTGTCCACTTTAGTCTTTCCACTATAGTCTGTCCACTTTAGTCTTTCCACTATAGTCTTTCCACTTTAGTCTGTCCACTTAGTCTTTCCACTTTAGTCTTTCCACTATACTCTCCACTTTATTCTGTCCACTACAGTCTTTCCACTTTAGTCTTTCCTTTTTAGTCTGTCCACTTTAGTCTTTCCACTATAGTCTGTCCACTTTTGTCTTTCCACTTTAGTCTTTCCACTTTATTCTGTCCACTGCAGTGTGTACACTTTAGTCTGTCCACTGAGTCTTTCCACTTCAGTCTTTCCACTATAGTCTGTCCACTTTAGTCTTTCCACCCTAGTCTTTTCGCTTTAGTCTGTCCACTTAGTCTTTCCACTAGAGTCTGTCCACTTTAGTATCTCCACTTTAGTCTGTCCACTTTAGTCTTTCAACTTTAGTCATTTCCACTATCGTCTGTCCACTTTAGTCTTTCCACTTTAGTCTGTCCACTTTAGTCTTTCCACTTTAGTCTGTCCACTTTAGTCTTTCCACTATAGTCCGTCCACTTGAGTCTTTCCACTTTAGTCTTTCCACTTTAGTCTTTCCACTTTATTCTCTCCACTTCAGTGTGTACACTTTAGTTTGTCCACTGAGTCTTTCCACTTCAGTCTTTCCACTATAGTCTGTCCACTTTAGTCTTTCCACTTTAGTCTTTCCCTTATAGTCTTTCCACTTCAGTTTGTCCACTTTAGTCTTTCCACTATAGTCTGTCCGCTTTAGTCTTTCCACTATAGTCTTTCCACTTTAGTCTTTCCACTATAGTCTTTCCACTTTAGTCTGTCCACTTAGTCTTTCCACTTTAGTCTTTCCACTATAGTCTATCCACTTTAGTCTTTCCACTATTCTCTGTCCACTTTAGTCTTTCCACTTTATTCTCTCCACTTCAGTGTTTATACTTTAGTTTGTCCACTGAGTCTTTCCAATTCAGTCTTTCCACTATAGTCTCTCCACTTTAGTCTTTCCACTTTAGTCTTTCCACTATAGTGTTTCCACTTCAGTTTGTCCACTTTAGTCTTTCCACTATAGTCTGTCCACTTTAGTCTTTCCACTATAGTCTTTCCACTTTAGTCTGTCCACTATAGTCTCCACTTTATTCTGTCCACTACAGTCTTTCCACTTTAGTCTTTCCTTTTTAGTCTGTCCACTTTAGTCTTTCCACTATAGTCTGTCCACTTTTGTCTTTCCACTTTATTCTGTCCACTGCAGTGTGTACACTTTAGTCTGTCCACTGAGTCTTTCCACTTCAGTCTTTCCACTATAGTCTGTCCACTTTAGTCTTTCCACCCTAGTCTTTTCGCTTTAGTCTGTCCACTTAGTCTTTCCACTAGAGTCTGTCCACTTTAGTCTCTCCACTTTAGTCTGTCCACTTTAGTCTTTCCACTTTAGTCATTTCCACTATCGTCTGTCCACTTTAGTCTTTCCACTTTAGTCTGTCCACTTTAGTCTTTCCACTTTAGTCTGTCCACTTTAGTCTTTCCACTATAGTCCGTCCACTTGAGTCTTTCCGCTTTAGTCTTTCCACTTTAGTCTTTCCACTTTATTCTGTCCACTTTAGTCTTTCCACTTTAGTCTGTCCACTTTAGTCTTTCCACTTTAGTCTTTCCACTTTATTCTGTCCACTGCAGTGTGTACACTTTAGTCTGTCCACTGAGTCTTTCCACTTCAGTCTTTCCACTATAGTCTTTCCACTTTAGTCTTTCCACCCTAGTCTTTTCGCTTTAGTCTGTCCACTATAGTCTGCCCACTTTCGTCTTTCCGCTATTCTCTGTCCACTTTAGTCTTTCCACTATAGTCTCCACTTTATTCTGTCCACTACAGTCTTTCCACTATAGTCTTTCCATTATAGTCTGTCCACTTTAGTCTTTCCACTATAGTGTGTCCACTTTAGTCTTTCCACTATTCTCCACTTTAGTCTTTCCACTATAGTCTGTCCACTTTAGTCTTTCCACTTTAATCTTTCCACTTTAGTCTGTCCACTTTAGTCTTTCCACTATAGTCTGTCCACTTTAGTCTTTCCACTTTATTATGTCCACTTCAGTGTGTACACTTTAGTCTGTCCACTGAGTCTTTCCACTTCAGTCTCTCCACTATAGTCTGTCCACTTTAGTCTTTCCACTTTAGTTTTTCCACTATAGTCTCCACTTTATTCTGTCCACTACAGTCTTTCCACTTCCGTCTTTCCACTATTCTCTGTCCACTTTAGTCTTTCCACTATAGTCTCCACTTTATCCTGTCCACTACAGTCTTTCCACTATAGTCTTTCCACTATCGTCTGTCCACTTTAGTCTTTCCACTAATCTCTGTCCACTTTAGTCTTTCCACTGTAGTCGCCACTTTATTCTGTTCACTACAGTCTTTCCACTATAGTCTTTCCACTATAGTCTGTCCACTTTAGTCTTTCCACTATAATGTTTGCACTTTAGTCTTTCATCTATTCTCCACTTTAGTATTTCCACTATTGTCTGTCCACTTTAGTCTTTCCACTTTAATCTTTCCACTTTAGTCCGCCCACTTTAGTCTTTCCACTATAGTCTGTCCACTTTCGTCTTTCCACTTTAGTCTTTCCACTATAGTCTGTCCACTTTCGTCTTTCCACTTTAGTCTTTCCACTTTATTATGTCCACTTCAGTGTGTAAACTTTAGTCTGTCCACTGAGTCTTTCCACTTCATCCTTTCCACTATAGTCTCCACTTTATTCTGTCCACTACAGTCTTTCCACTTCCGTCTTTCCACTATTCTCTGTCCACTTTAGTCTTTCCACTATAGTCTCCACTTTAATCTGTCCACTACAGTCTTTCCACTATAGTCTGTCCACTTTGGTCTTTCCACCCTAGTCTTTTCGCTTTAGTCTGTCCACTTAGTCTTTCCACTAGAGTCTGTCCACTTTAGTCTTTCCACTTTAGTCTGTCCACTTTAGTCTGTCCACTTTAGTCTTTCCACTATCGTCTGTCCACTTTAGACTTTCCACTTTAGTCTCCACTCTATTCTGTCCACTACAGTCTTTCCACTATAGTCTTTCCACTATAGTCTGTCCACTTTAGTCTTTCCACTTTAGTCTGTCCACTTTAGTCTTTCCACTTTAGTCTTTCCACTTTATTCTCTCCACTTCAGTGTGTACACTTTATTCTCTCCACTTCAGTGTGTACACTTTAGTTTGTCCACTGAGTCTTTCCACTTCAGTCTTTCCACTATAGTCTGTCCACTTTAGTCTTTCCAATTTAGTCTGTCCACTGAGTCTTTCCACTTCAGTCTTTCCACTATAGTCTGTCCACTTTAGTCTTTCCATCCTAGTCTTTTCGCTTTAGTCTGTCCACTTCTGTCCACTGCAGTGTGTACACTTTAGTCTGTCCACTGAGTCTTTCCACTTCAGTCTTTCCACTATAGTCTGTCCACTTTGGTCTTTCCACCCTAGTCTTTTCGCTTTAGTCTGTCCACTTAGTCTTTCCACTAGAGTCTGTCCACTTTAGTCTTTCCACTTTAGTCTGTCCACTTTAGTCTTTGCACTTTAGTCATTTCCACTATAGTCCGTCCACTTTAGTCTTTCCACTTTAGTCGGTCCACTTGAGTCTTTCCACTTTAGTCTTTCCACTTAATCTCTCCACTTCAGTGTGTACACTTTAGTTTGTCCACTGAGTCTTTCCACTTCAGTCTTTCCACTATAGTCTGTCCACGTTAGTCTTTCCACTTTAGTCTGTCCACTGAGTCTTTCCACTTCAGTCTTTCCACTATAGTCTGTCCACTTTAGTCTTTCCACCCTAGTCTTTTCGCTTTAGTCTGTCCACTATAGTCTGTCCGCTTTCGTCTTTCCACTATTCTCTGTCCACTTTAGTCTTTCCACTATAGTCTCCACTTTATTCTGTCCACTACAGTCTTTCCACTATAGTCTTTCCATTATAGTATGTCCAATTTAGTCTTTCTACTATAGTGTGTCCACTTTAGTCTTTCCACTATTCTCCACTTTAGTCTTTCCACTTTAGTCTGTCCACTGGGTCTTTCCACTTCAGTCTTTCCACTATAGTCTGTCCACTTTAGTCTTTCCACTTTAGTTTTTCCACTATATTCTCCACTTTATTCTGTCCACTACAGTCTTTCCACTTCCGTCTTTCCACTATTCTCTGTCCAGTTTAGTCTTTCTACTATAGTCTCCACTTTATCCTGTCCACTACAGTCTTTCCACTATAGTCTTTCCACTATCGTCTGTCCACTTTAGTCTTTCCACTAATCTCTGTCCACTTTAGTCTTTCCACTATAGTCTCCACTTTATTCTGTCCACTACAGTCTTTCCACTATAGTCTTTCCACTATAGTCGGTCCACTTTAGTCTTTCCAGTTTAGTCTTTCCGTTTTAGTCCGTCCACTTTAGTCTTTCCACTATAGTCTGTCCACTTTAGTCTTTCCACTATAGTCTGTCCACTTTAGTCTTTCCACTATTCTCCACTTTAGTCTTTCCACTTTAGTCTTTCCACTATAGTCTCCACTTTATTCTGTCCACTACAGTCTTTCCTCTATAGTCTTTCCACTATAGTCTGTCCACTTTAGTCTTTCCACTTTAGTCTTTCCACTTTAGTCTGTCCACTTTAGTCTTTCCACTATAGTCTGTCCACTTTAGTCTTTCCACTTTAGTCTTTCCACTTTATTCTGTCCACTGCAGTGTATACACTTTAGTCTGTCCACTGAGTATTTCCACTTCAGTCTTTCCACTATAGTCTTTCCACTTTAGTCTTTCCACCCTAGTCTTTTCGCTTTAGTCTGTCCACTTAGTCTTTCCACTAGAGTCCTTCCACTTTAGTCTTTCCACTTTAGTCATTTCCACTATCGTCTGTCCACTTTAGTCTTTCCACTATCGTCTGTCCACTTTAGTCTTTCCACTAATCTCTGTCCACTTTAGTCTTTCCACTATGGTCTCCACTTTATTCTGTCCACTACAGTCTTTCCACTATAGTCTTTCCACTATAGTCGGTCCACTTTAGTCTTTCCAATTTAGTCTTTCCTTTTTAGTCTGTCCACTTTAGTCTTTCCACTATAGTCTGTCCACTTTAGTCTTTCCACTATTCTCCACTTTAGTCTTTCCACTTTAGTCTTTCCACTATAGTCTCCACTTTATTCTGTCCACTACAGTCTTTCCTCTATAGTCTTTCCACTATAGTCTGTCCACTTTAGTCTTTCCACTTTAGTCTTTCCACTTTAGTCTTTCCACTTTAGTCTGTCCACTTTAGTCTTTCCACTATAGTCTGTCCACTTTAGTCTTTCCACTTTAGTCTTTCCACTTTATTCTGTCCACTGCATTGTATACACTTTAGTCTGTCCACTGAGTATTTCCACTTCAGTCTTTCCACTATAGTCTTTCCACTTTAGTCTTTCCACCCTAGTCTTTTCGCTTTAGTCTGTCCACTTAGTCTTTCCACTAGAGCCTGTCCACTTAAATTTTTCCACTTTAGTCTCTCCACTTTAGTCTTTTCACTTTAGTCATTTCCACTATCGTCTGTCCACTTTAGTCTTTCCACTTTAGTCTGTCAACTTTAGTCTTTCCACTATAGCCTGTCCACTTTAGTCTTTCCACTATAGTCCGTCCACTTTAGTGTTTCCACTTTAGTCTGTCCACTTGAGTCTTTCCACTTTAGTCTTTCCACTTTATTCTCTCCACTTCAGTGTGTACACTTTAGTTTGTCCACTGAGTCTTTCCACTTCAGTCTTTCCACTATAGTCTGTCCACTTTAGTCTTTCCACTTTAGTCTTTTCACTATAGTCTTTCCACTTCAGTTTGTCCACTTTAGTCTTTCCACTATAGTCTGTCCACTTTAGTCTTTCCACTATAGTCTTTCCACTTTAGTCTGTCCACTTAGTCTTTCCACTTCAGTCTTTCCACTATAGTCTGTCCACTTTAGTCTTTCCACTTCAGTCTTTCCACTATAGTCTGTCCACTTTAGTCTTTCCACTTTAGTCTTTCCCTTATAGTCTTTCCACTTCAGTTTGTCCACTTTAGTCTTTCCACTATAGTCTGTCCACTTTAGTCTTTCCACTATAGTCTTTCCACTTTAGTCTGTCCACTTAGTCTTTCCACTTTAGTCTTTCCACTATAGTCTATCCACTTTAGTCTTTCCACTATTCTCTGTCCACTTTAGTCTTTCCACTTTATTCTCTCCACTACAGTGTGTATACTTTAGTTTGTCCACTGAGTCTTTCCACTTCAGTCTTTCCACTATAGTCTGTCCACTTTAGTCTTTCCACTTTAGTCTTTCCACTATAGTGTTTCCACTTCAGTTTGTCCACTTTAGTCTTTCCACTATAGTCTGTCCACTTTAGTCTTTCCACTATAGTCTTTCCACTTTAGTCTGTCCACTTAGTCTTTCCACTTTAGTCTTTCCACTATAGTCTCCACTTTATTCTGTCCACTACAGTCTTTCCACTTTAGTCTTTCCTTTTTAGTCTTTCCACTTTAGTCTTTCCACTATAGTCTATCCACTTTAGTCTTTCCACTATTCTCTGTCCACTTTAGTCTTTCCACTTTATTCTCTCCACTTCAGTGTGTATACTTTAGTTTGTCCACTGAGTCTTTCCACTTCAGTCTTTCCACTACAGTCTGTCCACTTTAGTCTTTCCACTTTAGTCTTTCCACTATAGTGTTTCCACTTCAGTTTGTCCACTTTAGTCTTTCCACTTTAGTCTGTCCACTTTAGTCTTTCCACTTTAGTCTTTCCACTTTATTCTGTCCACTGCAGTGTGTACACTTTAGTCTGTCCACTGAGTCTTTCCACTATAGTCTTTCGACTTTAGTCTTTCCACCCTAGTCTTTTCGCTTTAGTCTGTCCACTATAGTCTGTCCACTTTCGTCTTTCCACTATTCTCTGTCTACTTTAGTCTTTCCACTATAGTCTCCACTTTATTCTGTCCAGTACAGTCTTTCCACTATAGTCTTTCCACTTTAGTCTTTCCACTTTAATCTTTCCACTTTAGTCTGTCCACTTTAGTCTTTCCACTATAGTCTGTCCACTTTAGTCTTTCCACTTTAGTCTTTCCACTTTATTATGTCCACTTCAGTGTGTACACTTTAGTCTGTCCACTGAGTCTTTCCACTTCAGTCTTTCCACTATAGTCTGTCCACTTTAGTCTTTCCACTTTAGTTTTTCCACTATAGTCTCCCCTTTATTCTGTCCACTACAGTCTTTCCACTTCCGTCTTTCCACTGTTCTCTGTCCACTTTAGTCTTTCCACTATAGTCTCCACTTTATCCTGTCCACTACAGTCTTTCCACTATAGTCTTTCCACTATCGTCTGTCCACTTTAGTCTTTCCACTAATCTCTGTCCACTTTAGTCTTTCCACTGTAGTCGCCACTTTATTCTGTCCACTACAGTCTTTCCACTATAGTCTTTCCACTATAGTCTGTCCACTTTAGTCTTTCCACTATTCTCCACTTTAGTCTTTCCACTATAGTCTGTCCACTTTAGTCTTTCCACTTTAATCTTTCCACTTTAGTCTGTCCACTTTAGTCTTTCCACTATAGTCTGTCCACTTTCGTCTTTCCACTTTAGTCTTTCCACTATAGTCTGTCCACTTTCGTCTTTCCACTTTAGTCTTTCCACTTTATTATGTCCACTTCAGTGTGTAAACTTTAGTCTGTCCACTGAGTCTTTCCACTTCATCCTTTCCACTATAGTCTCCACTTTATTCTGTCCACTACAGTCTTTCCACTTCCGTCTTTCCACTATTCTCTGTCCACTTTAGTCTTTCCACTATAGTCTCCACTTTAATCTGTCCACTACAGTCTTTCCACTATAGTCTGTCCACTTTGGTCTTTCCACTAGAGTCTGTCCACTTTAGTCTTTCCACTTTAGTCTGTCCACTTTAATCTGTCCACTGAGTCTTTCCACTTCAGTCTTTCCACTATAGTCTGTCCACTTTAGTCTTTCCACTATAGTCTGTCCACTTTAGACTTTCCACTTTAGTCTCCACTCTATTTCTTTCGCTTTAGTGGAAAGACTGAAGTGGAAAGACTCAGTGGACAGACTAAAGTGGAAAGACTAAAGTGGACAGACTATAGTGGAAAGACTGAAGTGGAAAGACTCAGTGGACAAACTAAAGTGTACACACTGAAGTGGAGAGAATAAAGTGGAAAGACTAAAGTGGAAAGACTAAAGTGGACAGACTAAAGTGGAAAGACTAAAGTGGACAGACTATAGTGGAAAGACTATAGTGGAAAGACTGTAGTGGACAGAATAGAGTGGAGACTAAAGTGGAAAGTCTAAAGTGGACAGACCATAGTGGAAAGACTAAAGTGGACAGACTATAGTGGAAAGACTGAAGTGGAAAGACTCAGTGGACAGATTAAAGTGGACAGACTAAAGTGGAAAGACTAAAGTGGACAGACTCTAGTGGAAAGACTAAGTGGACAGACTAAAGCGAAAAGAGATAAAGTCCACTACAGTCTTTCCACTATAGTCTTTCCACTATAGTCGGTCCACTTTAGTCTTTCCAGTTTAGTCTTTCCGTTTTAGTCTGTCCACTTTAGTCTTTCCACTATTCTCCACTTTAGTCTTTCCACTTTAGTCTTTCCACTATAGTCTCCACTTTATTTTGTCCACTACAGTCTTTCCTCTATAGTCTTTCCACTATAGTCTGTCCACTTTAGTCTTTCCACTTTAGTCTTTCCACTTTAGTCTGTCCACTTTAGTCTTTCCACTATAGTCTGTCCACTTTAGTCTTTCCACTTTAGTCTTTCCACTTTAGTCTTTCCACTTTATTCTGTCCACTGCAGTGTATACACTTTAGTCTGTCCACTGAGTATTTCCACTTCAGTCTTTCCACTATAGTCTTTCCACTTTAGTCTTTCCACCCTAGTCTTTTCGCTTTAGTCTGTCCACTTAGTCTTTCCACTAGAGTCTGTCCACTTTAGTCTTTCCACTTTAGTCTCTCCACTTTAGTCTTTCCACTTTAGTCATTTCCACTATCGTCTGTCCACTTTAGTCTTTCCACTATCGTCTTTCCACTTTAGTCTTTCCACTAATCTCTGTCCACTTTAGTCTTTCCACTATGGTCTCCACTTTATTCTGTCCACTACAGTCTTTCCACTATAGTCTTTCCACTATAGTCGGTCCACTTTAGTCTTTCCACTTTAGTCTTTCCGTTTTAGTCTGTCCACTTTAGTCTTTCCACTATAGTCTGTCCACTTTAGTCTTTCCACTATTCTCCACTTTAGTCTTTCCACTTTAGTCTGTCCACTTTAGTCTTTCCACTTTAGTCTGTCCACTTTAGTCTTTGCACTTTAGTCATTTCCACTATAGTCCGTCCACTTTAGTCTTTCCACTTTAGTCTGTCCACTTGAGTCTTTCCACTTTAGTCTTTCCACTTTATTCTCTCCACTTCAGTGTGTACACTTTAGTTTGTCCACTGAGTCTTTCCACTTCAGTCTTTCCACTATAGTCTGTCCACGTTAGTCTTTCCACTTTAGTCTGTCCACTGAATCTTTCCACTTCAGTCTTTCCACTATAGTCTGTCCACTTTAGTCTTTCCACCCTAGTCTTTTCGCTTTAGTCTGTCCACTATAGTCTGTCCACTTTCGTCTTTCCACTATTCTCTGTCCACTTTAGTCTTTCCACTATAGTCTCCACTTTATTCTGTCCACTACAGTCTTTCCACTATAGTCTTTCCATTATAGTATGTCCAATTTAGTCTTTCCACTATAGTGTGTGTGTGTCCACTTTAGTCTTTCCACTATTCTCCACTTTAGTCTGTCCACTTTAGTCTTTCCACTTTAATCTTTCCACTTTAGTCTGTCCACTTTAGTCTTTCCACTATAGTCTGTCCACTTTAGTCTTTCCACCTTAGTCTTTCCACTTTATTATGTCCACTTCAGTGTGTACACTTTAGTCTGTCCACTGGGTCTTTCCACTTCAGTCTTTCCACTATAGTCTGTCCACTTTAGTCTTTCCACTTTAGTTTTTCCACTATATTCTCCACTTTATTCTGTCCACTACAGTCTTTCCACTTCCGTCTTTCCACTATTCTCTGTCCACTTTAGTCTTTCTACTATAGTCTCCACTTTATCCTGTCCACTACAGTCTTTCCACTATAGTCTTTCCACTATCGTCTGTCCACTTTAGTCTTTCCACTAATCTCTGTCCACTTTAGTCTTTCCACTATAGTCTCCACTTTATTCTGTCCACTACAGTCTTTCCACTATAGTCTTTCCACTATAGTCGGTCCACTTTAGTCTTTCCAGTTTAGTCTTTCCGTTTTAGTCTGTCCACTTTAGTCTTTCCACTACAGTCTGTCCACTTTAGTCTTTCCACTATAGTCTGTCCACTTTAGTCTTTCCACTATTCTCCACTTTAGTCTTTCCACTTTAGTCTTTCCACTATAGTCTCCACTTTATTCTGTCCACTACAGTCTTTCCTCTATAGTCTTCCCACTATAGTCTGTCCACTTTAGTCTTTCCACTTTAGTCTTTCCACTTTAGTCTGTCCACTTTAGTCTTTCCACTATAGTCTGTCCACTTTAGTCTTTCCACTTTAGTCTTTCCACTTTATTCTGTCCACTGCAGTGTCTACACTTTAGTCTGTCCACTGAGTATTTCCACTTCTGTCTTTCCACTATAGTCTTTCCACTTTAGTCTTTCCACCCTAGTCTTTTCGCTTTAGTCTGTCCACTTAGTCTTTCCACTAGAGTCTGTCCACTTTAGTCTTTCCACTTTAGTCATTTCCACTATCGTCTGTCCACTTTAGTCTTTCCACTAATCTCTGTCCACTTTAGTCTTTCCACTATGGTCTCCACTTTATTCTGTCCACTACAGTCTTTCCACTATAGTCTTTCCACTATAGTCGGTCCACTTTAGTCTTTCCACTTTAGTCTTTCCTTTTTAGTCTGTCCACTTTAGTCTTTCCACTATAGTCTGTCCACTTTAGTCTTTCCACTATTCTCCACTTTAGTCTTTCCACTTTAGTCTTTCCACTATAGTCTCCACTTTATCTGTCCACTACAGTCTTTCCTCTATAGTCTTTCCACTATAGTCTGTCCACTTTAGTCTTTCCACTTTAGTCTTTCCACTTTAGTCTTTCCACTTTAGTCTGTCCACTTTAGTCTTTCCACTATAGTCTGTCCACTTTAGTCTTTCCACTTTAGTCTTTCCACTTTATTCTGTCCACTGCATTGTATACACTTTAGTCTGTCCACTGAGTATTTCGACTTCAGTCTTTCCACTATAGTCTTTCCACTTTAGTCTTTCCACCCTAGTCTTTTCGCTTTAGTCTGTCCACTTAGTCTTTCCACTAGAGCCTGTCCACTTTAGTCTTTCCACTTTAGTCTCTCCACTTTAGTCTTTTCACTTTAGTCATTTCCACTATCGTCTGTCCACTTTAGTCTTTCCATTTTAGTCTGTCAACTTTAGTCTTTCCACTATAGCCTGTCCACTTTAGTCTTTCCACTATAGTCCGTCCACTTTAGTGTTTCCACTTTAGTCTGTCCACTTGAGTCTTTAAACTTTAGTCTTTCCACTTTATTCTCTCCACTTCAGTGTGTACACTTTAGTTTGTCCACTGAGTCTTTCCACTTCAGTCTTTCCACTATAGTCTGTCCACTTTAGTCTTTCCACTTTAGTCTTTTCACTATAGTCTTTCCACTTCAGTTTGTCCACTTTAGTCTTTCCACTATAGTCTGTCCACTTTAGTCTTTCCACTATAGTCTTTCCACTTTAGTCTGTCCACTTAGTCTTTCCACTTCAGTCTTTCCACTATAGTCTGTCCACTTTAGTCTTTCCACTTCAGTCTTTCCACTATAGTCTGTCCACTTTAGTCTTTCCACTTTAGTCTTTCCCTTATAGTCTTTCCACTTCAGTTTGTCCACTTTAGTCTTTCCACTATAGTCTGTCCACTTTAGTCTTTCCACTATAGTCTTTCCACTTTAGTCTGTCCACTTAGTCTTTCCACTTTAGTCTTTCCACTATAGTCTATCCACTTTAGTCTTTCCACTATTCTCTGTCCACTTTAGTCTTTCCACTTTATTCTCTCCACTTCAGTGTGTATACTTTAGTTTGTCCACTGAGTCTTTCCACTTCAGTCTTTCCACTATAGTCTGTCCACTTTAGTCTTTCCACTTTAGTCTTTCCACTATAGTGTTTCCACTTCAGTTTGTCCACTTTAGTCTTTCCACTATAGTCTGTCCACTTTAGTCTTTCCACTATAGTCTTTCCACTTTAGTCTGTCCACTTAGTCTATCCACTTTAGTCTTTCCACTATTCTCTGTCCACTTTAGTCTTTCCACTTTATTCTCTCCACTTCAGTGTGTATACTTTAGTTTGTCCACTGAGTCTTTCCACTTCAGTCTTTCCACTATAGTCTGTCCACTTTAGTCTTTCCACTTTAGTCTTTCCACTTTAGTCTTTCCACTATAGTCTATCCACTTTAGTCTTTCCACTATTCTCTGTCCACTTTAGTCTTTCCACTTTATTCTCTCCACTTCAGTGTGTATACTTTAGTTTGTCCACTGAGTCTTTCCACTTCAGTCTTTCCACTATAGTCTGTCCACTTTAGTCTTTCCACTTTAGTCTTTCCACTATAGTGTTTCCACTTCAGTTTGTCCACTGAGTCTTTCCACTTCAGTCTTTCCACTATAGTCTGTCCACTTTAGTCTTTCCACTTTAGTCTTTCCACTATAGTCTTTCAACTTCAGTTTGTCCACTTTAGTCTTTCCACTATAGTCTGTCCACTTTAGTCTTTCCACTATAGTCTTTCCACTTTAGTCTGTCCACTTAGTCTTTCCACTTTAGTCTTTCCACTATACTCTCCACTTTATTCTGTCCACTACAGTCTTTCCACTTTAGTCTTTCCTTTTTAGTCTGTCCACTTTAGTCTTTCCACTATAGTCTGTCCACTTTTGTCTTTCCACTTTAGTCTTTCCACTTTATTCTGTCCACTGCAGTGTGTACACTTTAGTCTGTCCACTGAGTCTTTCCACTTCAGTCTTTCCACTATAGTCTGTCCACTTTAGTCTTTCCACCCTAGTCTTTTCGCTTTAGTCTGTCCACTTAGTCTTTCCACTAGAGTCTGTCCACTTTAGTATCTCCACTTTAGTCTGTCCACTTTAGTCTTTCAACTTTAGTCATTTCCACTATCGTCTGTCCACTTTAGTCTTTCCACTTTAGTCTGTCCACTTTAGTCTTTCCACTTTAGTCTGTCCACTTTAGTCTTTCCACTATAGTCCGTCCACTTGAGTCTTTCCACTTTAGTCTTTCCACTTTAGTCTTTCCACTTTATTCTCTCCACTTCAGTGTGTACACTTTAGTTTGTCCACTGAGTCTTTCCACTTCAGTCTTTCCACTATAGTCTGTCCACTTTAGTCTTTCCACTTTAGTCTTTCCCTTATAGTCTTTCCACTTCAGTTTGTCCACTTTAGTCTTTCCACTATAGTCTGTCCGCTTTAGTCTTTCCACTATAGTCTTTCCACTTTAGTCTTTCCACTATAGTCTTTCCACTTTAGTCTGTCCACTTAGTCTTTCCACTTTAGTCTTTCCACTATAGTCTATCCACTTTAGTCTTTCCACTATTCTCTGTCCACTTTAGTCTTTCCACTTTATTCTCTCCACTTCAGTGTTTATACTTTAGTTTGTCCACTGAGTCTTTCCAATTCAGTCTTTCCACTATAGTCTCTCCACTTTAGTCTTTCCACTTTAGTCTTTCCACTATAGTGTTTCCACTTCAGTTTGTCCACTTTAGTCTTTCCACTATAGTCTGTCCACTTTAGTCTTTCCACTATAGTCTTTCCACTTTAGTCTGTCCACTATAGTCTCCACTTTATTCTGTCCACTACAGTCTTTCCACTTTAGTCTTTCCTTTTTAGTCTGTCCACTTTAGTCTTTCCACTATAGTCTGTCCACTTTTGTCTTTCCACTTTATTCTGTCCACTGCAGTGTGTACACTTTAGTCTGTCCACTGAGTCTTTCCACTTCAGTCTTTCCACTATAGTCTGTCCACTTTAGTCTTTCCACCCTAGTCTTTTCGCTTTAGTCTGTCCACTTAGTCTTTCCACTAGAGTCTGTCCACTTTAGTCTCTCCACTTTAGTCTGTCCACTTTAGTCTTTCCACTTTAGTCATTTCCACTATCGTCTGTCCACTTTAGTCTTTCCACTTTAGTCTGTCCACTTTAGTCTTTCCACTTTAGTCTGTCCACTTTAGTCTTTCCACTATAGTCCGTCCACTTGAGTCTTTCCGCTTTAGTCTTTCCACTTTAGTCTTTCCACTTTATTCTGTCCACTTTAGTCTTTCCACTTTAGTCTGTCCACTTTAGTCTTTCCACTTTAGTCTTTCCACTTTATTCTGTCCACTGCAGTGTGTACACTTTAGTCTGTCCACTGAGTCTTTCCACTTCAGTCTTTCCACTATAGTCTTTCCACTTTAGTCTTTCCACCCTAGTCTTTTCGCTTTAGTCTGTCCACTATAGTCTGCCCACTTTCGTCTTTCCGCTATTCTCTGTCCACTTTAGTCTTTCCACTATAGTCTCCACTTTATTCTGTCCACTACAGTCTTTCCACTATAGTCTTTCCATTATAGTCTGTCCACTTTAGTCTTTCCACTATAGTGTGTCCACTTTAGTCTTTCCACTATTCTCCACTTTAGTCTTTCCACTATAGTCTGTCCACTTTAGTCTTTCCACTTTAATCTTTCCACTTTAGTCTGTCCACTTTAGTCTTTCCACTATAGTCTGTCCACTTTAGTCTTTCCACTTTATTATGTCCACTTCAGTGTGTACACTTTAGTCTGTCCACTGAGTCTTTCCACTTCAGTCTCTCCACTATAGTCTGTCCACTTTAGTCTTTCCACTTTAGTTTTTCCACTATAGTCTCCACTTTATTTTGTCCACTACAGTCTTTCCACTTCCGTCTTTCCACTATTCTCTGTCCACTTTAGTCTTTCCACTATAGTCTCCACTTTATCCTGTCCACTACAGTCTTTCCACTATAGTCTTTCCACTATCGTCTGTCCACTTTAGTCTTTCCACTAATCTCTGTCCACTTTAGTCTTTCCACTGTAGTCGCCACTTTATTCTGTTCACTACAGTCTTTCCACTATAGTCTTTCCACTATAGTCTGTCCACTTTAGTCTTTCCACTATAATGTTTGCACTTTAGTCTTTCATCTATTCTCCACTTTAGTATTTCCACTATTGTCTGTCCACTTTAGTCTTTCCACTTTAATCTTTCCACTTTAGTCCGCCCACTTTAGTCTTTCCACTATAGTCTGTCCACTTTCGTCTTTCCACTTTAGTCTTTCCACTATAGTCTGTCCACTTTCGTCTTTCCACTTTAGTCTTTCCACTTTATTATGTCCACTTCAGTGTGTAAACTTTAGTCTGTCCACTGAGTCTTTCCACTTCATCCTTTCCACTATAGTCTCCACTTTATTCTGTCCACTACAGTCTTTCCACTTCCGTCTTTCCACTATTCTCTGTCCACTTTAGTCTTTCCACTATAGTCTCCACTTTAATCTGTCCACTACAGTCTTTCCACTATAGTCTGTCCACTTTGGTCTTTCCACCCTAGTCTTTTCACTTTAGTCTGTCCACTTAGTCTTTCCACTAGAGTCTGTCCACTTTAGTCTTTCCACTTTAGTCTGTCCACTTTAGTCTGTCCACTTTAGTCTTTCCACTATCGTCTGTCCACTTTAGACTTTCCACTTTAGTCTCCACTCTATTCTGTCCACTACAGTCTTTCCACTATAGTCTTTCCACTATAGTCTGTCCACTTTAGTCTTTCCACTTTAGTCTGTCCACTTTAGTCTTTCCACTTTAGTCTTTCCACTTTATTCTCTCCACTTCAGTGTGTACACTTTAGTTTGTCCACTGAGTCTTTCCACTTCAGTCTTTCCACTATAGTCTGTCCACTTTAGTCTTTCCAATTTAGTCTGTCCACTGAGTCTTTCCACTTCAGTCTTTCCACTATAGTCTGTCCACTTTAGTCTTTCCATCCTAGTCTTTTCGCTTTAGTCTGTCCACTTCTGTCCACTGCAGTGTGTACACTTTAGTCTGTCCACTGAGTCTTTCCACTTCAGTCTTTCCACTATAGTCTGTCCACTTTGGTCTTTCCACCCTAGTCTTTTCGCTTTAGTCTGTCCACTTAGTCTTTCCACTAGAGTCTGTCCACTTTAGTCTTTCCACTTTAGTCTGTCCACTTTAGTCTTTGCACTTTAGTCATTTCCACTATAGTCCGTCCACTTTAGTCTTTCCACTTTAGTCGGTCCACTTGAGTCTTTCCACTTTAGTCTTTCCACTTTATTCTCTCCACTTCAGTGTGTACACTTTAGTTTGTCCACTGAGTCTTTCCACTTCAGTCTTTCCACTATAGTCTGTCCACGTTAGTCTTTCCACTTTAGTCTGTCCACTGAGTCTTTCCACTTCAGTCTTTCCACTATAGTCTGTCCACTTTAGTCTTTCCACCCTAGTCTTTTCGCTTTAGTCTGTCCACTATAGTCTGTCCGCTTTCGTCTTTCCACTATTCTCTGTCCACTTTAGTCTTTCCACTATAGTCTCCACTTTATTCTGTCCACTACAGTCTTTCCACTATAGTCTTTCCATTATAGTATGTCCAATTTAGTCTTTCTACTATAGTGTGTCCACTTTAGTCTTTCCACTATTCTCCACTTTAGTCTTTCCACTTTAGTCTGTCCACTGGGTCTTTCCACTTCAGTCTTTCTACTATAGTGTGTCCACTTTAGTCTTTCCACTATTCTCCACTTTAGTCTTTCCACTTTAGTCTGTCCACTGGGTCTTTCCACTTCAGTCTTTCCACTATAGTCTGTCCACTTTAGTCTTTCCACTTTAGTTTTTCCACTATATTCTCCACTTTATTCTGTCCACTACAGTCTTTCCACTTCCGTCTTTCCACTAATCTCTGTCCACTTTAGTCTTTCCACTATAGTCTCCACTTTATTCTGTCCACTACAGTCTTTCCACTATAGTCTTTCCACTATAGTCGGTCCACTTTAGTCTTTCCAGTTTAGTCTTTCCGTTTTAGTCCGTCCACTTTAGTCTTTCCACTATAGTCTGTCCACTTTAGTCTTTCCACTATAGTCTGTCCACTTTAGTCTTTCCACTATTCTCCACTTTAGTCTTTCCACTTTAGTCTTTCCACTATAGTCTCCACTTTATTCTGTCCACTACAGTCTTTCCTCTATAGTCTTTCCACTATAGTCTGTCCACTTTAGTCTTTCCACTTTAGTCTTTCCACTTTAGTCTGTCCACTTTAGTCTTTCCACTATAGTCTGTCCACTTTAGTCTTTCCACTTTAGTCTTTCCACTTTATTCTGTCCACTGCAGTGTATACACTTTAGTCTGTCCACTGAGTATTTCCACTTCAGTCTTTCCACTATAGTCTTTCCACTTTAGTCTTTCCACCCTAGTCTTTTCGCTTTAGTCTGTCCACTTAGTCTTTCCACTAGAGTCTGTCCACTTTAGTCTTTCCACTTTAGTCATTTCCACTATCGTCTGTCCACTTTAGTCTTTCCACTATCGTCTGTCCACTTTAGTCTTTCCACTAATCTCTGTCCACTTTAGTCTTTTCACTATGGTCTCCACTTTATTCTGTCCACTACAGTCTTTCCACTATAGTCTTTCCACTATAGTCGGTCCACTTTAGTCTTTCCAATTTAGTCTTTCCTTTTTAGTCTGTCCACTTTAGTCTTTCCACTATAGTCTGTCCACTTTAGTCTTTCCACTATTCTCCACTTTAGTCTTTCCACTTTAGTCTTTCCACTATAGTCTCCACTTTATTCTGTCCACTACAGTCTTTCCTCTATAGTCTTTCCACTATAGTCTGTCCACTTTAGTCTTTCCACTTTAGTCTTTCCACTTTAGTCTTTCCACTTTAGTCTGTCCACTTTAGTCTTTCCACTATAGTCTGTCCACTTTAGTCTTTCCACTTTAGTCTTTCCACTTTATTCTGTCCACTGCATTGTATACACTTTAGTCTGTCCACTGAGTATTTCCACTTCAGTCTTTCCACTATAGTCTTTCCACTTTAGTCTTTCCACCCTAGTCTTTTCGCTTTAGTCTGTCCACTTAGTCTTTCCACTAGAGCCTGTCCACTTAAATTTTTCCACTTTAGTCTCTCCACTTTAGTCTTTTCACTTTAGTCATTTCCACTATCGTCTGTCCACTTTAGTCTTTCCACTTTAGTCTGTCAACTTTAGTCTTTCCACTATAGCCTGTCCACTTTAGTCTTTCCACTATAGTCCGTCCACTTTAGTGTTTCCACTTTAGTCTGTCCACTTGAGTCTTTCCACTTTAGTCTTTCCACTTTATTCTCTCCACTTCAGTGTGTACACTTTAGTTTGTCCACTGAGTCTTTCCACTTCAGTCTTTCCACTATAGTCTGTCCACTTTAGTCTTTCCACTTTAGTCTTTTCACTATAGTCTTTCCACTTCAGTTTGTCCACTTTAGTCTTTCCACTATAGTCTGTCCACTTTAGTCTTTCCACTATAGTCTTTCCACTTTAGTCTGTCCACTTAGTCTTTCCACTTCAGTCTTTCCACTATAGTCTGTCCACTTTAGTCTTTCCACTTCAGTCTTTCCACTATAGTCTGTCCACTTTAGTCTTTCCACTTTAGTCTTTCCCTTATAGTCTTTCCACTTCAGTTTGTCCACTTTAGTCTTTCCACTATAGTCTGTCCACTTTAGTCTTTCCACTATAGTCTTTCCACTTTAGTCTGTCCACTTAGTCTTTCCACTTTAGTCTTTCCACTATAGTCTATCCACTTTAGTCTTTCCACTATTCTCTGTCCACTTTAGTCTTTCCACTTTATTCTCTCCACTACAGTGTGTATACTTTAGTTTGTCCACTGAGTCTTTCCACTTCAGTCTTTCCACTATAGTCTGTCCACTTTAGTCTTTCCACTTTAGTCTTTCCACTATAGTGTTTCCACTTCAGTTTGTCCACTTTAGTCTTTCCACTATAGTCTGTCCACTTTAGTCTTTCCACTATAGTCTTTCCACTTTAGTCTGTCCACTTAGTCTTTCCACTTTAGTCTTTCCACTATAGTCTCCACTTTATTCTGTCCACTACAGTCTTTCCACTTTAGTCTTTCCTTTTTAGTCTTTCCACTTTAGTCTTTCCACTATAGTCTATCCACTTTAGTCTTTCCACTATTCTCTGTCCACTTTAGTCTTTCCACTTTATTCTCTCCACTTCAGTGTGTATACTTTAGTTTGTCCACTGAGTCTTTCCACTTCAGTCTTTCCACTACAGTCTGTCCACTTTAGTCTTTCCACTTTAGTCTTTCCACTATAGTGTTTCCACTTCAGTTTGTCCACTTTAGTCTTTCCACTTTAGTCTGTCCACTTTAGTCTTTCCACTTTAGTCTTTCCACTTTATTCTGTCCACTGCAGTGTGTACACTTTAGTCTGTCCACTGAGTCTTTCCACTATAGTCTTTCGACTTTAGTCTTTCCACCCTAGTCTTTTCGCTTTAGTCTGTCCACTATAGTCTGTCCACTTTCGTCTTTCCACTATTCTCTGTCTACTTTAGTCTTTCCACTATAGTCTCCACTTTATTCTGTCCAGTACAGTCTTTCCACTATAGTCTTTCCACTTTAGTCTTTCCACTTTAATCTTTCCACTTTAGTCTGTCCACTTTAGTCTTTCCACTTTAGTCTGTCCACTTTAGTCTTTCCACTTTAGTCTTTCCACTTTATTATGTCCACTTCAGTGTGTACACTTTAGTCTGTCCACTGAGTCTTTCCACTTCAGTCTTTCCACTATAGTCTGTCCACTTTAGTCTTTCCACTTTAGTTTTTCCACTATAGTCTCCCCTTTATTCTGTCCACTACAGTCTTTCCACTTCCGTCTTTCCACTGTTCTCTGTCCACTTTAGTCTTTCCACTATAGTCTCCACTTTATCCTGTCCACTACAGTCTTTCCACTATAGTCTTTCCACTATCGTCTGTCCACTTTAGTCTTTCCACTAATCTCTGTCCACTTTAGTCTTTCCACTGTAGTCGCCACTTTATTCTGTCCACTACAGTCTTTCCACTATAGTCTTTCCACTATAGTCTGTCCACTTTAGTCTTTCCACTATTCTCCACTTTAGTCTTTCCACTATAGTCTGTCCACTTTAGTCTTTCCACTTTAATCTTTCCACTTTAGTCTGTCCACTTTAGTCTTTCCACTATAGTCTGTCCACTTTCGTCTTTCCACTTTAGTCTTTCCACTATAGTCTGTCCACTTTCGTCTTTCCACTTTAGTCTTTCCACTTTATTATGTCCACTTCAGTGTGTAAACTTTAGTCTGTCCACTGAGTCTTTCCACTTCATCCTTTCCACTATAGTCTCCACTTTATTCTGTCCACTACAGTCTTTCCACTTCCGTCTTTCCACTATTCTCTGTCCACTTTAGTCTTTCCACTATAGTCTCCACTTTAATCTGTCCACTACAGTCTTTCCACTATAGTCTGTCCACTTTGGTCTTTCCACTAGAGTCTGTCCACTTTAGTCTTTCCACTTTAGTCTGTCCACTTTAATCTGTCCACTGAGTCTTTCCACTTCAGTCTTTCCACTATAGTCTGTCCACTTTAGTCTTTCCACTATAGTCTGTCCACTTTAGACTTTCCACTTTAGTCTCCACTCTATTTCTTTCGCTTTAGTGGAAAGACTGAAGTGGAAAGACTCAGTGGACAGACTAAAGTGGAAAGACTAACGTGGACAGACTATAGTGGAAAGACAGAAGTGGAAAGACTCAGTGGACAAACTAAAGTGTACACACTGAAGTGGAGAGAATAAAGTGGAAAGACTAAAGTGGAAAGACTCAAGTGGACAGACTAAAGTGGAAAGACTAAAGTGGACGGACTATAGTGGAAATGACTAAAGTGCAAAGACTAAAGTGGACAGACTAAAGTTAAAAGACTAAAGTGGACAGCTCTAGTGGAAAGACTAAGTGGACAGACTAAAGCGAAAAGACTAGGGTGGAAAGACCAAAGTGGACAGACTATAGTGGAAAGACTGAAGTGGAAAGACTCAGTGGACAGACTAAAGTGTACACACTGCAGTGGACAGACTAAAGCGAAAAGACTAGGATGGAAAGACTAAAGTGGACAGACTATAGTGGAAAGACTGAAGTGGAAAGACTCAGTGGACAGACTAAAGTGGAAAGACTAAAGTGGACAGACTATAGTGGAAAGACTGAAGTGGAAAGACTCAGTGGACAAACTAAAGTGTACACACTGAAGTGGAGAGAATAAAGTGGAAAGACTAAAGTGGAAAGACTAAAGTGGACAGACTAAAGTGGAAAGACTAAAGTGGACAGACTATAGTGGAAAGACTATAGTGGAAAGACTGTAGTGGACAGAATAGAGTGGAGACTAAAGTGGAAAGTCTAAAGTGGACAGACCATAGTGGAAAGACTAAAGTGGACAGACTATAGTGGAAAGACTGAAGTGGAAAGACTCAGTGGACAGATTAAAGTGGACAGACTAAAGTGGAAAGACTAAAGTGGACAGACTCTAGTGGAAAGACTAAGTGGACAGACTAAAGCGAAAAGAGATAAAGTCCACTACAGTCTTTCCACTATAGTCTTTCCACTATAGTCGGTCCACTTTAGTCTTTCCAGTTTAGTCTTTCCGTTTTAGTCTGTCCACTTTAGTCTTTCCACTATTCTCCACTTTAGTCTTTCCACTTTAGTCTTTCCACTATTCTCCACTTTAGTCTTTCCACTTTAGTCTTTCCACTATAGTCTCCACTTTATTTTGTCCACTACAGTCTTTCCTCTATAGTCTTTCCACTATAGTCTGTCCACTTTAGTCTTTCCACTTTAGTCTTTCCACTTTAGTCTGTCCACTTTAGTCTTTCCACTTTAGTCTTTCCACTTTATTCTGTCCACTGCAGTGTATACACTTTAGTCTGTCCACTGAGTATTTCCACTTCAGTCTTTCCACTATAGTCTTTCCACTTTAGTCTTTCCACCCTAGTCTTTTCGCTTTAGTCTGTCCACTTAGTCTTTCCACTAGAGTCTGTCCACTTTAGTCTTTCCACTTTAGTCTCTCCACTTTAGTCTTTCCACTTTAGTCATTTCCACTATCGTCTGTCCACTTTAGTCTTTCCACTATCGTCTTTCCACTTTAGTCTTTCCACTAATCTCTGTCCACTTTAGTCTTTCCACTATGGTCTCCACTTTATTCTGTCCACTACAGTCTTTCCACTATAGTCTTTCCACTATAGTCGGTCCACTTTAGTCTTTCCACTTTAGTCTTTCCGTTTTAGTCTGTCCACTTTAGTCTTTCCACTATAGTCTGTCCACTTTAGTCTTTCCACTATTCTCCACTTTAGTCTTTCCACTTTAGTCTGTCCACTTTAGTCTTTCCACTTTAGTCTGTCCACTTTAGTCTTTGCACTTTAGTCATTTCCACTATAGTCCGTCCACTTTAGTCTTTCCACTTTAGTCTGTCCACTTGAGTCTTTCCACTTTAGTCTTTCCACTTTATTCTCTCCACTTCAGTGTGTACACTTTAGTTTGTCCACTGAGTCTTTCCACTTCAGTCTTTCCACTATAGTCTGTCCACGTTAGTCTTTCCACTTTAGTCTGTCCACTGAGTCTTTCCACTTCAGTCTTTCCACTATAGTCTGTCCACTTTAGTCTTTCCACCCTAGTCTTTTCGCTTTAGTCTGTCCACTATAGTCTGTCCACTTTCGTCTTTCCACTATTCTCTGTCCACTTTAGTCTTTCCACTATAGTCTCCACTTTATTCTGTCCACTACAGTCTTTCCACTATAGTCTTTCCATTATAGTATGTCCAATTTAGTCTTTCCACTATAGTGTGTGTGTGTCCACTTTAGTCTTTCCACTATTCTCCACTTTAGTCTGTCCACTTTAGTCTTTCCACTTTAATCTTTCCACTTTAGTCTGTCCACTTTAGTCTTTCCACTATAGTCTGTCCACTTTAGTCTTTCCACCTTAGTCTTTCCACTTTATTATGTCCACTTCAGTGTGTACACTTTAGTCTGTCCACTGGGTCTTTCCACTTCAGTCTTTCCACTATAGTCTGTCCACTTTAGTCTTTCCACTTTAGTTTTTCCACTATATTCTCCACTTTATTCTGTCCACTACAGTCTTTCCACTTCCGTCTTTCCACTATTCTCTGTCCACTTTAGTCTTTCTACTATAGTCTCCACTTTATCCTGTCCACTACAGTCTTTCCACTATAGTCTTTCCACTATCGTCTGTCCACTTTAGTCTTTCCACTAATCTCTGTCCACTTTAGTCTTTCCACTATAGTCTCCACTTTATTCTGTCCACTACAGTCTTTCCACTATAGTCTTTCCACTATAGTCGGTCCACTTTAGTCTTTCCAGTTTAGTCTTTCCGTTTTAGTCTGTCCACTTTAGTCTTTCCACTACAGTCTGTCCACTTTAGTCTTTCCACTATAGTCTGTCCACTTTAGTCTTTCCACTATTCTCCACTTTAGTCTTTCCACTTTAGTCTTTCCACTATAGTCTCCACTTTATTCTGTCCACTACAGTCTTTCCTCTATAGTCTTCCCACTATAGTCTGTCCACTTTAGTCTTTCCACTTTAGTCTTTCCACTTTAGTCTGTCCACTTTAGTCTTTCCACTATAGTCTGTCCACTTTAGTCTTTCCACTTTAGTCTTTCCACTTTATTCTGTCCACTGCAGTGTCTACACTTTAGTCTGTCCACTGAGTATTTCCACTTCTGTCTTTCCACTATAGTCTTTCCACTTTAGTCTTTCCACCCTAGTCTTTTCGCTTTAGTCTGTCCACTTAGTCTTTCCACTAGAGTCTGTCCACTTTAGTCTTTCCACTTTAGTCATTTCCACTATCGTCTGTCCACTTTAGTCTTTCCACTAATCTCTGTCCACTTTAGTCTTTCCACTATGGTCTCCACTTTATTCTGTCCACTACAGTCTTTCCACTATAGTCTTTCCACTATAGTCGGTCCACTTTAGTCTTTCCACTTTAGTCTTTCCTTTTTAGTCTGTCCACTTTAGTCTTTCCACTATAGTCTGTCCACTTTAGTCTTTCCACTATTCTCCACTTTAGTCTTTCCACTTTAGTCTTTCCACTATAGTCTCCACTTTATTCTGTCCACTACAGTCTTTCCTCTATAGTCTTTCCACTATAGTCTGTCCACTTTAGTCTTTCCACTTTAGTCTTTTCACTTTAGTCTTTCCACTTTAGTCTGTCCACTTTAGTCTTTCCACTATAGTCTGTCCACTTTAGTCTTTCCACTTTAGTCTTTCCACTTTATTCTGTCCACTGCATTGTATACACTTTAGTCTGTCCACTGAGTATTTCGACTTCAGTCTTTCCACTATAGTCTTTCCACTTTAGTCTTTCCACCCTAGTCTTTTCGCTTTAGTCTGTCCACTTAGTCTTTCCACTAGAGCCTGTCCACTTTAGTCTTTCCACTTTAGTCTCTCCACTTTAGTCTTTTCACTTTAGTCATTTCCACTATCGTCTGTCCACTTTAGTCTTTCCACTTTAGTCTGTCAACTTTAGTCTTTCCACTATAGCCTGTCCACTTTAGTCTTTCCACTATAGTCCGTCCACTTTAGTGTTTCCACTTTAGTCTGTCCACTTGAGTCTTTAAACTTTAGTCTTTCCACTTTATTCTCTCCACTTCAGTGTGTACACTTTAGTTTGTCCACTGAGTCTTTCCACTTCAGTCTTTCCACTATAGTCTGTCCACTTTAGTCTTTCCACTTTAGTCTTTTCACTATAGTCTTTCCACTTCAGTTTGTCCACTTTAGTCTTTCCACTATAGTCTGTCCACTTTAGTCTTTCCACTATAGTCTTTCCACTTTAGTCTGTCCACTTAGTCTTTCCACTTCAGTCTTTCCACTATAGTCTGTCCACTTTAGTCTTTCCACTTCAGTCTTTCCACTATAGTCTGTCCACTTTAGTCTTTCCACTTTAGTCTTTCCCTTATAGTCTTTCCACTTCAGTTTGTCCACTTTAGTCTTTCCACTATAGTCTGTCCACTTTAGTCTTTCCACTATAGTCTTTCCACTTTAGTCTGTCCACTTAGTCTTTCCACTTTAGTCTTTCCACTATAGTCTATCCACTTTAGTCTTTCCACTATTCTCTGTCCACTTTAGTCTTTCCACTTTATTCTCTCCACTTCAGTGTGTATACTTTAGTTTGTCCACTGAGTCTTTCCACTTCAGTCTTTCCACTATAGTCTGTCCACTTTAGTCTTTCCACTTTAGTCTTTCCACTATAGTGTTTCCACTTCAGTTTGTCCACTTTAGTCTTTCCACTATAGTCTGTCCACTTTAGTCTTTCCACTATAGTCTTTCCACTTTAGTCTGTCCACTTAGTCTTTCCACTTTAGTCTTTCCACTATAGTCTCCACTTTATTCTGTCCACTACAGTCTTTCCACTTTAGTCTTTCCTTTTTAGTCTTTCCACTTTAGTCTTTCCACTATAGTCTATCCACTTTAGTCTTTCCACTATTCTCTGTCCACTTTAGTCTTTCCACTTTATTCTCTCCACTTCAGTGTGTATACTTTAGTTTGTCCACTGAGTCTTTCCACTTCAGTCTTTCCACTATAGTCTGTCCACTTTAGTCTTTCCACTTTAGTCTTTCCACTATAGTGTTTCCACTTCAGTTTGTCCACTTTAGTCTTTCCACTTTAGTCTGTCCACTTTAGTCTTTCCACTTTAGTCTTTCCACTTTATTCTGTCCACTGCAGTGTGTACACTTTAGTCTGTCCACTGAGTCTTTCCACTATAGTCTTTCCACTTTAGTCTTTCCACCCTAGTCTTTTCGCTTTAGTCTGTCCACTATAGTCTGTCCACTTTCGTCTTTCCACTATTCTCTGTCCACTTTAGTCTTTCCACTATAGTCTCCACTTTATTCTGTCCAGTACAGTCTTTCCACTATAGTCTTTCCACTTTAGTCTTTCCACTTTAATCTTTCCACTTTAGTCTGTCCACTTTAGTCTTTCCACTATAGTCTGTCCACTTTAGTCTTTCCACTTTAGTCTTTCCACTTTATTATGTCCACTTCAGTGTGTACACTTTAGTCTGTCCACTGAGTCTTTCCACTTCAGTCTTTCCACTATAGTCTGTCCACTTTAGTCTTTCCACTTTAGTTTTTCCACTATAGTCTCCACTTTATTCTGTCCACTACAGTCTTTCCACTTCCGTCTTTCCACTGTTCTCTGTCCACTTTAGTCTTTCCACTATAGTCTCCACTTTATCCTGTCCACTACAGTCTTTCCACTATAGTCTTTCCACTATCGTCTGTCCACTTTAGTCTTTCCACTAATCTCTGTCCACTTTAGTCTTTCCACTGTAGTCGCCACTTTATTCTGTCCACTACAGTCTTTCCACTATAGTCTTTCCACTATAGTCTGTCCACTTTAGTCTTTCAACTATAGTGTTTGCACTTTAGTCTTTCCACTATTCTCCACTTTAGTCTTTCCACTATAGTCTGTCCACTTTAGTCTTTCCACTTTAATCTTTCCACTTTAGTCTGTCCACTTTAGTCTTTCCACTATAGTCTGTCCACTTTCGTCTTTCCACTTTAGTCTTTCCACTATAGTCTGTCCACTTTCGTCTTTCCACTTTAGTCTTTCCACTTTATTATGTCCACTTCAGTGTGTAAACTTTAGTCTGTCCACTGAGTCTTTCCACTTCATCCTTTCCACTATAGTCTCCACTTTATTCTGTCCACTACAGTCTTTCCACTTCCGTCTTTCCACTATTCTCTGTCCACTTTAGTCTTTCCACTATAGTCTCCACTTTAATCTGTCCACTACAGTCTTTCCACTATAGTCTGTCCACTTTGGTCTTTCCACTAGAGTCTGTCCACTTTAGTCTTTCCACTTTAGTCTGTCCACTTTAATCTGTCCACTGAGTCTTTCCACTTCAGTCTTTCCACCATAGTCTGTCCACTTTAGTCTTTCCACTATAGTCTGTCCACTTTAGACTTTCCACTTTAGTCTCCACTCTATTTCTTTCGCTTTAGTGGAAAGACTGAAGTGGAAAGACTCAGTGGACAGACTAAAGTGGAAAGACTAACGTGGACAGACTATAGTGGAAAGACTGAAGTGGAAAGACTCAGTGGACAAACTAAAGTGTACACACTGAAGTGGAGAGAATAAAGTGGAAAGACTAAAGTGGAAAGACTCAAGTGGACAGACTTAAGTGGAAAGACTAGGGTGGAAAGACCAAAGTGGACAGACTATAGTGGAAAGACTGAAGTGGAAAGACTCAGTGGACAGACTAAAGTGTACACACTGCAGTGGACAGAAGTGGACAGACTAAAGCGAAAAGACTAGGATGGAAAGACTAAAGTGGACAGACTATAGTGGAAAGACTGAAGTGGAAAGACTCAGTGGACAAACTAAAGTGTACACACTGAAGTGGAGAGAATAAAGTGGAAATGACTAAAGTGCAAAGACTAAAGTGGACAGACTAAAGTGGAAAGACTAAAGTGGACAGCTCTAGTGGAAAGACTAAGTGGACAGACTAAAGCGAAAAGACTAGGGTGGAAAGACCAAAGTGGACAGACTATAGTGGAAAGACTGAAGTGGAAAGACTCAGTGGACAGACTAAAGTGTACACACTGCAGTGGACAGAAGTGGACAGACTAAAGCGAAAAGACTAGGATGGAAAGACTAAAGTGGACAGACTATAGTGGAAAGACTGAAGTGGAAAGACTCAGTGGACAAACTAAAGTGTACACACTGAAGTGGAGAGAATAAAGTGGAAATGACTAAAGTGCAAAGACTAAAGTGGACAGACTAAAGTGGAAAGACTAAAGTGGACAGCTCTAGTGGAAAGACTAAGTGGACAGACTAAAGCGAAAAGACTAGGGTGGAAAGACCAAAGTGGACAGACTATAGTGGAAAGACTGAAGTGGAAAGACTCAGTGGACAGACTAAAGTGTACACACTGCAGTGGACAGAAGTGGACAGACTAAAGCGAAAAGACTAGGATGGAAAGACTAAAGTGGACAGACTATAGTGGAAAGACTGAAGTGGAAAGACTCAGTGGACAGACTAAAGTGGAAAGACTAAAGTGGACAGACTATAGTGGAAAGACTGAAGTGGAAAGACTCAGTGGACAAACTAAAGTGTACACACTGAAGTGGAGAGAATAAAGTGGAAAGACTAAAGTGGAAAGACTAAAGTGGACAGACTAAAGTGGAAAGACTAAAGTGGACAGACTATAGTGGAAAGACTATAGTGGAAAGACTGTAGTGGACAGAATAGAGTGGAGACTAAAGTGGAAAGTCTAAAGTGGACAGACCATAGTGGAAAGACTAAAGTGGACAGACTATAGTGGAAAGACTGAAGTGGAAAGACTCAGTGGACAGATTAAAGTGGACAGACTAAAGTGGAAAGACTAAAGTGGACAGACTCTAGTGGAAAGACTAAGTGGACAGACTAAAGCGAAAAGAGATAAAGTCCACTACAGTCTTTCCACTATAGTCTTTCCACTATAGTCGGTCCACTTTAGTCTTTCCAGTTTAGTCTTTCCGTTTTAGTCTGTCCACTTTAGTCTTTCCACTATTCTCCACTTTAGTCTTTCCACTTTAGTCTTTCCACTATAGTCTCCACTTTATTCTGTCCACTACAGTCTTTCCTCTATAGTCTTTCCACTATAGTCTGTCCACTTTAGTCTTTCCACTTTAGTCTTTCCACTTTAGTCTGTCCACTTTAGTCTTTCCACTATAGTCTGTCCACTTTAGTCTTTCCACTTTAGTCTTTCCACTTTAGTCTTTCCACTTTATTCTGTCCACTGCAGTGTATACACTTTAGTCTGTCCACTGAGTATTTCCACTTCAGTCTTTCCACTATAGTCTTTCCACTTTAGTCTTTCCACCCTAGTCTTTTCGCTTTAGTCTGTCCACTTAGTCTTTCCACTAGAGTCTGTCCACTTTAGTCTTTCCACTTTAGTCTCTCCACTTTAGTCTTTCCACTTTAGTCATTTCCACTATCGTCTGTCCACTTTAGTCTTTCCACTATCGTCTGTCCACTTTAGTCTTTCCACTAATCTCTGTCCACTTTAGTCTTTCCACTATGGTCTCCACTTTATTCTGTCCACTACAGTCTTTCCACTATAGTCTTTCCACTATAGTCGGTCCACTTTAGTCTTTCCACTTTAGTCTTTCCGTTTTAGTCTGTCCACTTTAGTCTTTCCACTATAGTCTGTCCACTTTAGTCTTTCCACTATTCTCCACTTTAGTCTTTCCACTTTAGTCTGTCCACTTTAGTCTTTCCACTTTAGTCTGTCCACTTTAGTCTTTGCACTTTAGTCATTTCCACTATAGTCCGTCCACTTTAGTCTTTCCACTTTAGTCTGTCCACTTGAGTCTTTCCACTTTAGTCTTTCCACTTTATTCTCTCCACTTCAGTGTGTACACTTTAGTTTGTCCACTGAGTCTTTCCACTTCAGTCTTTCCACTATAGTCTGTCCACGTTAGTCTTTCCACTTTAGTCTGTCCACTGAGTCTTTCCACTTCAGTCTTTCCACTATAGTCTGTCCACTTTAGTCTTTCCACCCTAGTCTTTTCGCTTTAGTCTGTCCACTATAGTCTGTCCACTTTCGTCTTTCCACTATTCTCTGTCCACTTTAGTCTTTCCACTATAGTCTCCACTTTATTCTGTCCACTACAGTCTTTCCACTATAGTCTTTCCATTATAGTATGTCCAATTTAGTCTTTCCACTATAGTGTGTAAGTGTCCACTTTAGTCTTTCCACTATTCTCCACTTTAGTCTGTCCACTTTAGTCTTTCCACTTTAATCTTTCCACTTTAGTCTGTCCACTTTAGTCTTTCCACTATAGTCTGTCCACTTTAGTCTTTCCACCTTAGTCTTTCCACTTTATTATGTCCACTTCAGTGTGTACACTTTAGTCTGTCCACTGGGTCTTTCCACTTCAGTCTTTCCACTATAGTTTGTCCACTTTAGTCTTTCCACTTTAGTTTTTCCACTATATTCTCCACTTTATTCTGTCCACTACAGTCTTTCCACTTCCGTCTTTCCACTATTCTCTGTCCACTTTAGTCTTTCTACTATAGTCTCCACTTTATCCTGTCCACTACAGTCTTTCCACTATAGTCTTTCCACTATCGTCTGTCCACTTTAGTCTTTCCACTAATCTCTGTCCACTTTAGTCTTTTCACTATAGTCTCCACTTTATTCTGTCCACTACAGTCTTTCCACTATAGTCTTTCCACTATAGTCGGTCCACTTTAGTCTTTCCAGTTTAGTCTTTCCGTTTTAGTCTGTCCACTTTAGTCTTTCCACTATAGTCTGTCCACTTTAGTCTTTCCACTATAGTCTGTCCACTTTAGTCTTTCCACTATTCTCCACTTTAGTCTTTCCACTTTAGTCTTTCCACTATAGTCTCCACTTTATTCTGTCCACTACAGTCTTTCCTCTATAGTCTTCCCACTATAGTCTGTCCACTTTAGTCTTTCCACTTTAGTCTTTCCACTTTAGTCTGTCCACTTTAGTCTTTCCACTATAGTCTGTCCACTTTAGTCTTTCCACTTTAGTCTTTCCACTTTATTCTGTCCACTGCAGTGTCTACACTTTAGTCTGTCCACTGAGTATTTCCACTTCAGTCTTTCCACTATAGTCTTTCCACTTTAGTCTTTCCACCCTAGTCTTTTCGCTTTAGTCTGTCCACTTAGTCTTTCCACTAGAGTCTGTCCACTTTAGTCTTTCCACTTTAGTCATTTCCACTATCGTCTGTCCACTTTAGTCTTTCCACTATCGTCTGTCCACTTTAGTCTTTTCACTAATCTCTGTCCACTTTAGTCTTTCCACTATGGTCTCCACTTTATTCTGTCCACTACAGTCTTTCCACTATAGTCTTTCCACTATAGTCGGTCCACTTTAGTCTTTCCACTTTAGTCTTTCCTTTTTAGTCTGTCCACTTTAGTCTTTCCACTATAGTCTGTCCACTTTAGTCTTTCCACTATTCTCCACTTTAGTCTTTCCACTTTAGTCTTTCCACTATAGTCTCCACTTTATTCTGTCCACTACAGTCTTTCCTCTATAGTCTTTCCACTATAGTCTGTCCACTTTAGTCTTTCCACTTTAGTCTTTCCACTTTAGTCTTTCCACTTTAGTCTGTCCACTTTAGTCTTTCCACTATAGTCTGTCCACTTTAGTCTTTCCACTTTAGTCTTTCCACTTTATTCTGTCCACTGCAGTGTATACACTTTAGTCTGTCCACTGAGTATTTCCACTTCAGTCTTTCCACTATAGTCTTTCCACTTTAGTCTTTCCACCCTAGTCTTTTCGCTTTAGTCTGTCCACTTAGTCTTTCCACTAGAGTCTGTCCACTTTAGTCTTTCCACTTTAGTCTCTCCACTTTAGTCTTTCCACTTTAGTCATTTCCACTATCGTCTGTCCACTTTAGTCTTTCCACTTTAGTCTGTCAACTTTAGTCTTTCCACTATAGCCTGTCCACTTTAGTCTTTCCACTATAGTCCGTCCACTTTAGTGTTTCCACTTTAGTCTGTCCACTTGAGTCTTTCCACTTTAGTCTTTCCACTTTATTCTCTCCACTTCAGTGTGTACACTTTAGTTTGTCCACTGAGTCTTTCCACTTCAGTCTTTCCACTATAGTCTGTCCACTTTAGTCTTTCCACTTTAGTCTTTTCACTATAGTCTTTCCACTTCAGTTTGTCCACTTTAATCTTTCCACTATAGTCTGTCCACTTTAGTCTTTCCACTATAGTCTTTCCACTTTAGTCTGTCCACTTAGTCTTTCCACTTCAGTCTTTCCACTATAGTCTGTCCACTTTAGTCTTTCCACTTCAGTCTTTCCACTATAGTCTGTCCACTTTAGTCTTTCCACTTTAGTCTTTCCCTTATAGTCTTTCCACTTCAGTTTGTCCACTTTAGTCTTTCCACTATAGTCTGTCCACTTTAGTCTTTCCACTATAGTCTTTCCACTTTAGTCTGTCCACTTAGTCTTTCCACTTTAGTCTTTCCACTATAGTCTATCCACTTTAGTCTTTCCACTATTCTCTGTCCACTTTAGTCTTTCCACTTTATTCTCTCCACTTCAGTGTGTATACTTTAGTTTGTCCACTGAGTCTTTCCACTTCAGTCTTTCCACTATAGTCTGTCCACTTTAGTCTTTCCACTTTAGTCTTTCCACTATAGTGTTTCCACTTCAGTTTGTCCACTTTAGTCTTTCCACTATAGTCTGTCCACTTTAGTCTTTCCACTATAGTCTTTCCACTTTAGTCTGTCCACTTAGTCTTTCCACTTTAGTCTTTCCACTATAGTCTCCACTTTATTCTGTCCACTACAGTCTTTCCACTTTAGTCTTTCCTTTTTAGTCTGTCCACTTTAGTCTTTCCACTATAGTCTGTCCACTTTTGTCTTTCCACTTTAGTCTTTCCACTTTATTCTGTCCACTGCAGTGTGTACACTTTAGTCTGTCCACTGAGTCTTTCCACTTCAGTCTTTCCACTATAGTCTGTCCACTTTAGTCTTTCCACCCTAGTCTTTTCGCTTTAGTCTGTCCACTATAGTCTGTCCACTTTCGTCTTTCCACTATTCTCTGTCCACTTTAGTCTTTCCACTATAGTCTCCACTTTATTCTGTCCACTACAGTCTTTCCACTATAGTCTTTCCATTATAGTCTGTCCACTTTAGTCTTTCCACTAGAGTGTGTCCACTTTAGTCTCTCCACTTTAGTCTCTCCACTTTAGTCTTTCCACTTTAGTCATTTCCACTATCGTCTGTCCACTTTAGTCTTTCCACTTTAGTCTGTCCACTTTAGTCTTTCCACTTTAGTCTGTCCACTTTAGTCTTTCCACTATAGTCCGTCCACTTGAGTCTTTCCACTTTAGTCTTTCCACTTTAGTCTTTCCACTTTTTTCTGTCCACTTTAGTCTTTCCACTTTAGTCTGTCCACTTTAGTCTTTCCACTTTAGTCTTTCCACTTTATTCTGTCCACTGCATTGTGTACACTTTAGTCTGTCCACTGAGTCTTTCCACTTCAGTCTTTCCACTATAGTCTTTTCACTTTAGTCTTTCCACCCTAGTCTTTTCGCTTTAGTCTGTCCACTATAGTCTGTCCACTTTCGTCTTTCCACTATTCTCTGTCCACTTTAGTCTTTCCACTATAGTCTCCACTTTATTCTGTCCACTACAGTCTTTCCACTATAGTCTTTCCATTATAGTCTGTCCACTTTAGTCTTTCCACTATAGTGTGTCCACTTTAGTCTTTCCACTATTCTCCACTTTAGTCTTTCCACTATAGTCTGTCCACTTTAGTCTTTCCACTTTAATCTTTCCACTTTAGTCTGTCCACTTTAGTCTTTCCACTATAGTCTGTCCACTTTAGTCTTTCCACTTTAGTCTTTCCACTTTATTATGTCCACTTCAGTGTGTACACTTTAGTCCGTCCACTGAGTCTTTCCACTTCAGTCTTTCCACTATAGTCTGTCCACTTTAGTCTTTCCACTTTAGTTTTTCCACTATAGTCTCCACTTTATTCTGTCCACTACAGTCTTTCCACTTCCGTCTTTCCACTGTTCTCTGTCCACTTTAGTCTTTCCACTATAGTCTCCACTTTATCCTGTCCATTACAGTCTTTCCACTATAGTCTTTCCACTATCGTCTGTCCACTTTAGTCTTTCCACTAATCTCTGTCCACTTTAGTCTTTCCACTGTAGTCGCCACTTTATTCTGTCCATTACAGTCTTTCCACTATAGTCTTTCCACTATAGTCTGTCCACTTTAGTCTTTCCACTATAGTGTTTGCACTTTAGTCTTTCCACTATTCTCCACTTTAGTCTTTCCACTATAGTCTGTCCACTTTAGTCTTTCCACTTTAATCTTTCCACTTTAGTCTGTCCACTTTAGTCTTTCCACTATAGTCTGTCCACTTTCGTCTTTCCACTTTAGTCTTTCCACTATAGTCTGTCCACTTTCGTCTTTCCACTTTAGTCTTTCCACTTTATTATGTCCACTTCAGTGTGTAAACTTTAGTCTGTCCACTGAGTCTTTCCACTTCATCCTTTCCACTATAGTCTCCACTTTATTCTGTCCACTACAGTCTTTCCACTTCCGTCTTTCCACTATTCTCTGTCCACTTTAGTCTTTCCACTATAGTCTCCACTTTAATCTGTCCACTACAGTCTTTCCACTATAGTCTGTCCACTTTGGTCTTTCCACTAGAGTCTGTCCACTTTAGTCTTTCCACTTTAGTCTGTCCACTTTAATCTGTCCACTGAGTCTTTCCACTTCAGTCTTTCCAATATAGTCTGTCCACTTTAGTCTTTCCACTATAGTCTGTCCACTTTAGACTTTCCACTTTAGTCTCCACTCTATTTCTTTCGCTTTAGTGGAAAGACTGAAGTGGAAAGACTATAGTGGAAAGACTCAGTGGACAAACTAAAGTGTACACACTGAAGTGGACTAAAGTGGACGGACTATAGTGGAAATGACTAAAGTGCAAAGACTAAAGTGGACAGACTAAAGTGGAAAGACTAAAGTGGACAGACTCTAGTGGAAAGACTAAGTGGACAGACTAAAGCGAAAAGACTAGGGTGGAAAGACCAAAGTGGACAGACTATAGTGGAAAGACTGAAGTGGAAAGACTCAGTGGACAGACTAAAGTGTACACACTGCAGTGAACAGAAGTGGACAGACTAAAGCGAAAAGACTAGGATGGAAAGACTAAAGTGGACAGACTATAGTGGAAAGACTGAAGTGGAAAGACTCAGTGGACAGACTAAAGTGGAAAGACTAAAGTGGACAGACTATAGTGGAAAGACTGAAGTGGAAAGACAGACAGAATAGTCTGTCCACTATAGTTTGTCCACTTTAGTCTTTCCACTATTCTCTGTCCACTTTAGTCCTTCCACTATAGTCTCCACTTTATTCTGTCCACTACAGTCTTTCACTACAGTCTTATAGTCTGTCCACTTTAGTCTTTCCACTATAGTCTGTCCACTTTAGTCTTTCCACTTTAGTTTTTCCACTTTAGTCTTTCCACTATAGTCTGTCCACTTTAGTCTTTCCACTATTCTCTGTCCACTTTAGTCCTTCCACTATAGTCTCCACTTTATTCTGTCCACTACAGTCTTTCACTACAGTCTTATAGTCTGTCCACTTTAGTCTTTCCACTTTAGTCTTTCCACTTTATTCTGTCCACTTCAGTGTGTACACTTTAGTCTTTCCACTGAGTCTTTCCACTTCAGTCTTTCCACTATAGTCTGTCCACTTTAGTCTTTCCACTTTAGTCTTTCCACTATATTCTCCACTTTATTCTGTCCACTACAGTCTTTCCAATTTAGTCTTTCCACTTTAGTCTGTCCACTTTAGTCTTTCCACGATAGTCTGTCCACTTTAGTCTTTCCACATTATTCTGTCCACTTCAGTGTGTACACTTTAGTCTGTCCACTGAGTCTTTCCACTTCAGTCTTTCCACTATATTCTGTCCACTTTAGCCTTTCCACTTTAGTCTTTCCACTATAGTCTCCACTTTATTCTGTCCAATACAGTCTTTCCACTTTCGTCTTTCCACTATTCTCTGTCCACTTTAGTCTTTCCACTATAGTCTCCACTTTATTCCGTCCACTACAGTCTTTCCACTTTATTCTGTCCACTACAGTCTTTCCACTTTAGTCTTTCCACTATTCTCTGTCCACTTTAGTCTTTCCACTTTAGTCTTTCCATTATAGTCTTCACTTTATTCTCTCAACTTCAGTGTGTACACTTTAGTCTGTTCACTGAGTCTCTCCACTTCAGTCTTTCCACTATAGTCTGTCCACTTTAGTCTTTCCACTTTAGTCTTTCCACCATAGTCTTCACTTTATTCTGTCCACTACAGTCATTCCTCTTTAGTCTTTCCAATACTCTCTGTCCACTTTAGTCTTTCCACTTTAGTCTTTCCACTATAGTCTCCACTTTATTCCGTCCACTACAGTCTTTCCACTTTATTCTGTCCACTACAGTCTTTCCACTTTAGTCTTTCCACTATTCTCTGTCCACTTTAATCTTTCCACTTTAGTCTTTCCACTATAGTCTTCACTTTATTCTGTCCACTTCAGTGCGTACACTTTAGTAGGTTCACTGAGTCTTTCCACTTCAGTCTTTCCACCATAGTCTGTCCACTTTACTCTTTCCACTTTAGTCTTTCCAATATAGTCTCCACTTTATTCTGTCCACTACAGTCTTTCCACTTTAGTCTTTCCAATACTCTCTGTCCACTTTAGTCTTTCCACTTTAGTCTGTCCACTTTCGTCTTTCCACTATTCTCTGTCCACTTTAGTCTTTCCACTATAGTCTCGACTTTATTCCGTCCACTACAGTCTTTCCACTTTATTCTGTCCACTACAGTCTTTCCACTTTAGTCTTTCCACTATTCTCTGTCCACTTTAATCTTTCCACTTTAGTCTTTCCACTTTAGTCTTCACTTTATTCTGTCCACTTCAGTGCGTACACTTTAGTAGGTTCACTGAGTCTTTCCACTTCAGTCTTTCCACCATAGTCGGTCCACTTTAGTCTTTCCACTTTAGTCTTTCCAATATAGTCTCCACTTTATTCTGTCCACTACAGTCTTTCCACTTTAGTCTTTCCAATACTCTCTGTCCACTTTAGTCTTTCCACTTTAGTCTTTCCACTACAGTCTCCACTTTATTCTGCTCACTACAGTCTTTCCACTATAGTCTGTCCACTTTAGTCTTTCCACTATGGTCTCCACTTTATTCTGTCCACTACAGTCCTTCCACTATAGTCTGTCCACTTTAGTCTTTCCACTTTAGTTTTTCCACTTTAGTCTTTCCACTATAGTCTGTCCACTTTAGTCTTTCCACTATTCTCTGTCCACTTTAGTCCTTCCACTATAGTCTCCACTTTATTCTGTCCACTACAGTCTTTCCACTATAGTCTTTCCATTATAGTCTGTCCACTTTAGTCTTTCCACTTTAGTTTTTCCACTTTAGTCTGTCAACTTCAGACTTTCAACTATAGTCTATCCACTTTAGTCTTTCCACTTTAGTCTTTCCACTTTATTCTGTCCACTTCAGTGTGTACACTTTAGTCTTTCCACTGAGTCTTTCCACTTCAGTCTTTCCACTATAGTCTGTCCACTTTAGTCTTTCCACTTTAGTCTTTCCACTATATTCTCCACTTTATTCTGTCCACTACAGTCTTTCCAATTTAGTCTTTCCACTTTAGTCTGTCCACTTTAGTCTTTCCACGATAGTCTGTCCACTTTAGTCTTTCCACTTTAGTCTTTCCACTTTATTCTGTCCACTTCAGTGTGTACACTTTAGTCTGTCCACTGAGTCTTTCCACTTCAGTCTTTCCACTATATTCTCTCCACTTTAGTCTTTCCACTTTAGTCTTTCCACTATAGTCTCCACTTTATTCTGTCCAATACAGTCTTTCCACTTTCGTCTTTCCACTATTCTCTGTCCACTTTAGTCTTTCCACTATAGTCTCCACTTTATTCCGTCCACTACAGTCTTTCCACTTTATTCTGTCCACTACAGTCTTTCCACTTTAGTCTTTCCACTATTCTCTGTCCACTTTAGTCTTTCCACTTTAGTCTTTCCACTATAGTCTTCACTTTATTCTGTCCACTTCAGTGTGTACACTTTAGTCTGTTCACTGAGTCTCTCCACTTCAGTCTTTCCACTATAGTCTGTCCACTTTAGTCTTTCCACTTTAGTCTTTCCACCATAGTTTTCACTTTATTCTGTCCACTACAGTCATTCCTCTTTAGTCTTTCCAATACTCTCTGTCCACTTTAGTCTTTCCACTTTAGTCTTTCCACTATAGTCTCCACTTTATTCCGTCCACTACAGTCTTTCCACTTTATTCTGTCCACTACAGTCTTTCCACTTTAGTCTTTCCACTATTCTCTGTCCACTTTTATCTTTCCACTTTAGTCTTTCCACTATAGTCTTCTCTTTATTCTGTCCACTTCAGTGCGTACACTTTAGTAGGTTCACTGAGTCTTTCCACTTCAGTCTTTCCACCATAGTCTGTCCACTTTACTCTTTCCACTTTAGTCTTTCCAATATAGTCTCCACTTTATTCTGTCCACTAAAGTCTTTCCACTTTAGTCTTTCCAATACTCTCTGTCCACTTTAGTCTTTCCACTTTAGTCTGTCCACTTTCGTCTTTCCACTATTCTCTGTCCACTTTAGTCTTTCCACTATAGTCTCGACTTTATTCCGTCCACTACAGTCTTTCCACTTTATTCTGTCCACTACAGTCTTTCCACTTTAGTCTTTCCACTATTCTCTGTCCACTTTAATCTTTCCACTTTAGTCTTTCCACTATAGTCTTCACTTTATTCTGTCCACTTCAGTGCGTACACTTTAGTAGGTTCACTGAGTCTTTCCACTTCAGTCTTTCCACCATAGTCTGTCCACTTTAGTCTTTCCACTTTAGTCTTTCCAATATAGTCTCCACTTTATTCTGTCCACTACAGTCTTTCCACTTTAGTCTTTCCAATACTCTCTGTCCACTTTAGTCTTTCCACTTTAGTCTTTCCACTATAGTCTCTACTTTATTCTGCTCACTACAGTCTTTCCACTATAGTCTGTCCACTTTAGTCTTTCCACTATGGTCTCCACTTTATTCTGTCCACTACAGTCCTTCCACTATAGTCTTTCCACTATAGTCTGTCCACTTTAGTCTTTCCACTTTAGTTTTTCCACTTTAGTCTTTCCACTATAGTCTGTCCACTTTAGTCTTTCCACTATTCTCTGTCCACTTTAGTCCTTCCACTATAGTCTCCACTTTATTCTGTCCACTACAGTCTTTCCACTATAGTCTTTCCATTATAGTCTGTCCACTTTAGTCTTTCC
This sequence comes from Branchinecta sandiegonensis, assembly GCA_030848855.1. Taxonomy (NCBI): domain Eukaryota; kingdom Metazoa; phylum Arthropoda; class Branchiopoda; order Anostraca; family Branchinectidae; genus Branchinecta; species Branchinecta sandiegonensis. The sequence goes on along the minus strand of JAUPMV010000065.1, from coordinate 33,408 downwards.
ACTTTAGTTTTTCCACTTGGAGTCAGGATCCGAGTTCGTTGACTGAAATTTGACTAAGTCCAACTTGGAGTCAGGATCCGAGTTCGTTGAAGGAAATTTAACCAATTCCAAGGAGGCCGCTGATTGGCTGCTGGATTCCAATTGGGGAGGAGTTAAGGGTTGACGAGTGACAGTTTTTAGCTAAGCCCCGCCCTGTAGGAGGAGCTACACAGTCGATGAGTGATGCTGCGGCCTGCGGCCGAGACGCCGGCCGTTGGCTAAAGTGGAAAGACTAAAGTGGACCGACTATAGTGGAAAGACTATAGTGGAAAGACTGTAGTGGACAGAATAAAGTGGAGACCATAGTGGAAAGACTAAAGTGGACAGAGATTAGTGGAAAGACTAAAGTGGACAGACTATAGTGGAAAGACTGAAGTGGAAAGACTCAGTGGACAGATTAAAGTGGACAGACTAAAGTGGAAAGACTAAAGTGGACAGACTCTAGTGGAAAGACTAAGTGGACAGACTAAAGCGAAAAGAGATAAAGTCCACTACAGTCTTTCCACTATAGTCTTTCCACTATAGTCGGTCCACTTTAGTCTTTCCAGTTTAGTCTTTCCGTTTTAGTCTGTCCACTTTAGTCTTTCCACTATTCTCCACTTTAGTCTTTCCACTTTAGTCTTTCCACTATAGTCTCCACTTTATTCTGTCCACTACAGTCTTTCCTCTATAGTCTTTCCACTATAGTCTGTCCACTTTAGTCTTTCCACTTTAGTCTTTCCACTTTAGTCTGTCCACTTTAGTCTTTCCACTATAGTCTGTCCACTTTAGTCTTTCCACTTTAGTCTTTCCACTTTAGTCTTTCCACTTTATTCTGTCCACTGCAGTGTATACACTTTAGTCTATCCACTGAGTATTTCCACTTCAGTCTTTCCACTATAGTCTTTCCACTTTAGTCTTTCCACCCTAGTCTTTTCGCTTTAGTCTGTCCACTTAGTCTTTCCACTAGAGTCTGTCCACTTTAGTCTTTCCACTTTAGTCTCTCCACTTTAGTCTTTCCACTTTAGTCATTTCCACTATCGTCTGTCCACTTTAGTCTTTCCACTATCGTCTGTCCACTTTAGTCTTTCCAATAATCTCTGTCCACTTTAGTCTTTCCACTATGGTCTCCACTTTATTCTGTCCACTACAGTCTTTCCACTATAGTCTTTCCACTATAGTCGGTCCACTTTAGTCTTTCCACTTTAGTCTTTCCGTTTTAGTCTGTCCACTTTAGTCTTTCCACTATAGTCTGTCCACTTTAGTCTTTCCACTATTCTCCACTTTAGTCTTTCCACTTTAGTCTGTCCACTTTAGTCTTTCCACTTTAGTCTGTCCACTTTAGTCTTTGCACTTTAGTCATTTCCACTATAGTCCGTCCACTTTAGTCTTTCCACTTTAGTCTGTCCACTTGAGTCTTTCCACTTTAGTCTTTCCACTTTATTCTCTCCACTTCAGTGTGTACACTTTAGTTTGTCCACTGAGTCTTTCCACTTCAGTCTTTCCACTATAGTCTGTCCACGTTAGTCTTTCCACTTTAGTCTGTCCACTGAGTCTTTCCACTTCAGTCTTTCCACTATAGTCTGTCCACTTTAGTCTTTCCACCCTAGTCTTTTCGCTTTAGTCTGTCCACTACAGTCTTTCCACTATAGTCTTTCCATTATAGTATGTCCAATTTAGTCTTTCCACTATAGTGTGTGTGTGTCCACTTTAGTCTTTCCACTATTCTCCACTTTAGTCTGTCCACTTTAGTCTTTCCACTTTAATCTTTCCACTTTAGTCTGTCCACTTTAGTCTTTCCACTATAGTCTGTCCACTTTAGTCTTTCCACCTTAGTCTTTCCACTTTATTATGTCCACTTCAGTGTGTACACTTTAGTCTGTCCACTGGGTCTTTCCACTTCAGTCTTTCCACTATAGTCTGTCCACTTTAGTCTTTCCACTTTAGTTTTTCCACTATATTCTCCACTTTATTCTGTCCACTACAGTCTTTCCACTTCCGTCTTTCCACTATTCTCTGTCCACTTTAGTCTTTCTACTATAGTCTCCACTTTATCCTGTCCACTACAGTCTTTCCACTATAGTCTTTCCACTATCGTCTGTCCACTTTAGTCTTTCCACTAATCTCTGTCCACTTTAGTCTTTCCACTATAGTCTCCACTTTATTCTGTCCACTACAGTCTTTCCACTATAGTCTTTCCACTATAGTCGGTCCACTTTAGTCTTTCCAGTTTAGTCTTTCCGTTTTAGTCTGTCCACTTTAGTCTTTCCACTACAGTCTGTCCACTTTAGTCTTTCCACTATAGTCTGTCCACTTTAGTCTTTCCACTATTCTCCACTTTAGTCTTTCCACTTTAGTCTTTCCACTATAGTCTCCACTTTATTCTGTCCACTACAGTCTTTCCTCTATAGTCTTCCCACTATAGTCTGTCCACTTTAGTCTTTCCACTTTAGTCTTTCCACTTTAGTCTGTCCACTTTAGTCTTTCCACTATAGTCTGTCCACTTTAGTCTTTCCACTTTAGTCTTTCCACTTTATTCTGTCCACTGCAGTGTCTACACTTTAGTCTGTCCACTGAGTATTTCCACTTCAGTCTTTCCACTATAGTCTTTCCACTTTAGTCTTTCCACCCTAGTCTTTTCGCTTTAGTCTGTCCACTTAGTCTTTCCACTAGAGTCTGTCCACTTTAGTCTTTCCACTTTAGTCATTTCCACTATCGTCTGTCCACTTTAGTCTTTCCACTAATCTCTGTCCACTTTAGTCTTTCCACTATGGTCTCCACTTTATTCTGTCCACTACAGTCTTTCCACTATAGTCGGTCCACTTTAGTCTTTCCACTTTAGTCTTTCCTTTTTAGTCTGTCCACTTTAGTCTTTCCACTATAGTCTGTCCACTTTAGTCTTTCCACTATTCTCCACTTTAGTCTTTCCACTTTAGTCTTTCCACTATAGTCTCCACTTTATCTGTCCACTACAGTCTTTCCTCTATAGTCTTTCCACTATAGTCTGTCCACTTTAGTCTTTCCACTTTAGTCTTTCCACTTTAGTCTTTCCACTTTAGTCTGTCCACTTTAGTCTTTCCACTATAGTCTGTCCACTTTAGTCTTTCCACTTTAGTCTTTCCACTTTATTCTGTCCACTGCATTGTATACACTTTAGTCTGTCCACTGAGTATTTCGACTTCAGTCTTTCCACTATAGTCTTTCCACTTTAGTCTTTCCACCCTAGTCTTTTCGCTTTAGTCTGTCCACTTAGTCTTTCCACTAGAGCCTGTCCACTTTAGTCTTTCCACTTTAGTCTCTCCACTTTAGTCTTTTCACTTTAGTCATTTCCACTATCGTCTGTCCACTTTAGTCTTTCCACTTTAGTCTGTCAACTTTAGTCTTTCCACTATAGCCTGTCCACTTTAGTCTTTCCACTATAGTCCGTCCACTTTAGTGTTTCCACTTTAGTCTGTCCACTTGAGTCTTTCCACTTTAGTCTTTCCACTTTATTCTCTCCACTTCAGTGTGTACACTTTAGTTTGTCCACTGAGTCTTTCCACTTCAGTCTTTCCACTATAGTCTGTCCACTTTAGTCTTTCCACTTTAGTCTTTTCACTATAGTCTTTCCACTTCAGTTTGTCCACTTTAGTCTTTCCACTATAGTCTGTCCACTTTAGTCTTTCCACTATAGTCTTTCCACTTTAGTCTGTCCACTTAGTCTTTCCACTTCAGTCTTTCCACTATAGTCTGTCCACTTTAGTCTTTCCACTTCAGTCTTTCCACTATAGTCTGTCCACTTTAGTCTTTCCACTTTAGTCTTTCCCTTATAGTCTTTCCACTTCAGTTTGTCCACTTTAGTCTTTCCACTATAGTCTGTCCACTTTAGTCTTTCCACTATAGTCTTTCCACTTTAGTCTGTCCACTTAGTCTTTCCACTTTAGTCTTTCCACTATAGTCTATCCACTTTAGTCTTTCCACTATTCTCTGTCCACTTTAGTCTTTCCACTTTATTCTCTCCACTTCAGTGTGTATACTTTAGTTTGTCCACTGAGTCTTTCCACTTCAGTCTTTCCACTATAGTCTGTCCACTTTAGTCTTTCCACTTTAGTCTTTCCACTATAGTGTTTCCACTTCAGTTTGTCCACTTTAGTCTTTCCACTATAGTCTGTCCACTTTAGTCTTTCCACTATAGTCTTTCCACTTTAGTCTGTCCACTTAGTCTTTCCACTTTAGTCTTTCCACTATAGTCTCCACTTTATTCTGTCCACTACAGTCTTTCCACTTTAGTCTTTCCTTTTTAGTCTTTCCACTTTAGTCTTTCCACTATAGTCTATCCACTTTAGTCTTTCCACTATTCTCTGTCCACTTTAGTCTTTCCACTTTATTCTCTCCACTTCAGTGTGTATACTTTAGTTTGTCCACTGAGTCTTTCCACTATAGTCTGTCCACTTTAGTCTTTCCACTTTAGTCTTTCCACTATAGTGTTTCCACTTCAGTTTGTCCACTTTAGTCTTTCCACTTTAGTCTGTCCACTTTAGTCTTTCCACTTTAGTCTTTCCACTTTATTCTGTCCACTGCAGTGTGTACACTTTAGTCTGTCCACTGAGTCTTTCCACTATAGTCTTTCCACTTTAGTCTTTCCACCCTAGTCTTTTCGCTTTAGTCTGTCCACTATAGTCTGTCCACTTTCGTCTTTCCACTATTCTCTGTCCACTTTAGTCTTTCCACTATAGTCTCCACTTTATTCTGTCCAGTACAGTCTTTCCACTATAGTCTTTCCACTTTAGTCTTTCCACTTTAATCTTTCCACTTTAGTCTGTCCACTTTAGTCTTTCCACTATAGTCCGTCCACTTTAGTCTTTCCACTTTAGTCTTTCCACTTTATTATGTCCACTTCAGTGTGTACACTTTAGTCTGTCCACTGAGTCTTTCCACTTCAGTCTTTCCACTATAGTCTGTCCACTTTAGTCTTTCCACTTTAGTTTTTCCACTATAGTCTCCACTTTATTCTGTCCACTACAGTCTTTCCACTTCCGTCTTTCCACTGTTCTCTGTCCACTTTAGTCTTTCCACTATAGTCTCCACTTTATCCTGTCCACTACAGTCTTTCCACTATAGTCTTTCCACTATCGTCTGTCCACTTTAGTCTTTCCACTAATCTCTGTCCACTTTAGTCTTTCCACTGTAGTCGCCACTTTATTCTGTCCACTACAGTCTTTCCACTATAGTCTTTCCACTATAGTCTGTCCACTTTAGTCTTTCAACTATAGTGTTTGCACTTTAGTCTTTCCACTATTCTCCACTTTAGTCTTTCCACTATAGTCTGTCCACTTTAGTCTTTCCACTTTAATCTTTCCACTTTAGTCTGTCCAATTTAGTCTTTCCACTATAGTCTGTCCACTTTCGTCTTTCCACTTTAGTCTTTCCACTATAGTCTGTCCACTTTCGTCTTTCCACTTTAGTCTTTCCACTTTATTATGTCCACTTCAGTGTGTAAACTTTAGTCTGTCCACTGAGTCTTTCCACTTCATCCTTTCCACTATAGTCTCCACTTTATTCTGTCCACTACAGTCTTTCCACTTCCGTCTTTCCACTATTCTCTGTCCACTTTAGTCTTTCCACTATAGTCTCCACTTTAATCTGTCCACTACAGTCTTTCCACTATAGTCTGTCCACTTTGGTCTTTCCACTAGAGTCTGTCCACTTTAGTCTTTCCACTTTAGTCTGTCCACTTTAATCTGTCCACTGAGTCTTTCCACTTCAGTCTTTCCACTATAGTCTGTCCACTTTAGTCTTTCCACTATAGTCTGTCCACTTTAGACTTTCCACTTTAGTCTCCACTCTATTTCTTTCGCTTTAGTGGAAAGACTGAAGTGGAAAGACTCAGTGGACAGACTAAAGTGGAAAGACTAACGTGGACAGACTATAGTGGAAAGACTGAAGTGGAAAGACTCAGTGGACAAACTAAAGTGTACATATTGAAGTGGAGAGAATAAAGTGGAAAGACTAAAGTGGAAAGACTCAAGTGGACAAACTTAAGTGGAAAGACTAAAGTGGACGGACTATAGTGGAAATGACTAAAGTGCAAAGACTAAAGTGGACAGACTAAAGTGGAAAGACTAAAGTGGACAGCTCTAGTGGAAAGACTAAGTGGACAGACTAAAGCGAAAAGACTAGGGTGGAAAGACCAAAGTGGACAGACTATAGTGGAAAGACTGAAGTGGAAAGACTCAGTGGACAGACTAAAGTGTACACACTGCAGTGGACAGAAGTGGACAGACTAAAGCGAAAAGACTAGGATGGAAAGACTAAAGTGGACAGACTATAGTGGAAAGACTGAAGTGGAAAGACTCAGTGGACAGATTAAAGTGAAAAGACTAAAGTGGACAGACTATAGTGGAAAGACTGAAGTGGAAAGACTCAGTGGACAAACTAAAGTGTACACACTGAAGTGGAGAGAATAAAGTGGAAAGACTAAAGTGGAAAGACTAAAGTGGACAGACTAAAGTGGAAAGACTAAAGTGGACAGACTATAGTGGAAAGAATATAGTGGAAAGACTGTAGTGGACAGAATAGAGTGGAGACTAAAGTGGAAAGTCTAAAGTGGACAGACCATAGTGGAAAGACTAAAGTGGACAGACTATAGTGGAAAGACTGAAGTGGAAAGACTCAGTGGACAGATTAAAGTGGACAGACTAAAGTGGAAAGACTAAAGTGGACAGACTCTAGTGGAAAGACTAAGTGGACAGACTAAAGCGAAAAGAGATAAAGTCCACTACAGTCTTTCCACTATAGTCTTTCCACTATAGTCGGTCCACTTTAGTCTTTCCAGTTTAGTCTTTCCGTTTTAGTCTGTCCACTTTAGTCTTTCCACTATTCTCCACTTTAGTCTTTCCACTTTAGTCTTTCCACTATAGTCTCCACTTTATTCTGTCCACTACAGTCTTTCCTCTATAGTCTTTCCACTATAGTCTGTCCACTTTAGTCTTTCCACTTTAGTCTTTCCACTTTAGTCTGTCCACTTTAGTCTTTCCACTATAGTCTGTCCACTTTAGTCTTTCCACTTTAGTCTTTCCACTTTAGTCTTTCCACTTTATTCTGTCCACTGCAGTGTATACACTTTAGTCTGTCCACTGAGTATTTCCACTTCAGTCTTTCCACTATAGTCTTTCCACTTTAGTCTTTCCACCCTAGTCTTTTCGCTTTAGTCTGTCCACTTAGTCTTTCCACTAGAGTCTGTCCACTTTAGTCTTTCCACTTTAGTCTCTCCACTTTAGTCTTTCCACTTTAGTCATTTCCACTATCGTCTGTCCACTTTAGTCTTTCCACTATCGTCTGTCCACTTTAGTCTTTCCACTAATCTCTGTCCACTTTAGTCTTTCCACTATGGTCTCCACTTTATTCTGTCCACTACAGTCTTTCCACTATAGTCTTTCCACTATAGTCGGTCCACTTTAGTCTTTCCACTTTAGTCTTTCCGTTTTAGTCTGTCCACTTTAGTCTTTCCACTATAGTCTGTCCACTTTAGTCTTTCCACTATTCTCCACTTTAGTCTTTCCACTTTAGTCTGTCCACTTTAGTCTTTCCACTTTAGTCTGTCCACTTTAGTCTTTGCACTTTAGTCATTTCCACTATAGTCCGTCCACTTTAGTCTTTCCACTTTAGTCTGTCCACTTGAGTCTTTCCACTTTAGTCTTTCCACTTTATTCTCTCCACTTCAGTGTGTACACTTTAGTTTGTCCACTGAGTCTTTCCACTTCAGTCTTTCCACTATAGTCTGTCCACGTTAGTCTTTCCACTTTAGTCTGTCCACTGAGTCTTTCCACTTCAGTCTTTCCACTATAGTCTGTCCACTTTAGTCTTTCCACCCTAGTCTTTTCGCTTTAGTCTGTCCACTATAGTCTGTCCACTTTCGTCTTTCCACTATTCTCTGTCCACTTTAGTCTTTCCACTATAGTCTCCACTTTATTCTGTCCACTACAGTCTTTCCACTATAGTCTTTCCATTATAGTATGTCCAATTTAGTCTTTCCACTATAGTGTGTGTGTGTCCACTTTAGTCTTTCCACTATTCTCCACTTTAGTCTGTCCACTTTAGTCTTTCCACTTTAATCTTTCCACTTTAGTCTGTCCACTTTAGTCTTTCCACTATAGTCTGTCCACTTTAGTCTTTCCACCTTAGTCTTTCCACTTTATTATGTCCACTTCAGTGTGTACACTTTAGTCTGTCCACTGGGTCTTTCCACTTCAGTCTTTCCACTATAGTCTGTCCACTTTAGTCTTTCCACTTTAGTTTTTCCACTATATTCTCCACTTTATTCTGTCCACTACAGTCTTTCCACTTCCGTCTTTCCACTATTCTCTGTCCACTTTAGTCTTTCTACTATAGTCTCCACTTTATCCTGTCCACTACAGTCTTTCCACTATAGTCTTTCCACTATCGTCTGTCCACTTTAGTCTTTCCACTAATCTCTGTCCACTTTAGTCTTTCCACTATAGTCTCCACTTTATTCTGTCCACTACAGTCTTTCCACTATAGTCTTTCCACTATAGTCGGTCCACTTTAGTCTTTCCAGTTTAGTCTTTCCGTTTTAGTCTGTCCACTTTAGTCTTTCCACTATAGTCTGTCCACTTTAGTCTTTCCACTATAGTCTGTCCACTTTAGTCTTTCCACTATTCTCCACTTTAGTCTTTCCACTTTAGTCTTTCCACTATAGTCTCCACTTTATTCTGTCCACTACAGTCTTTCCTCTATAGTCTTCCCACTATAGTCTGTCCACTTTAGTCTTTCCACTTTAGTCTTTCCACTTTAGTCTGTCCACTTTAGTCTTTCCACTATAGTCTGTCCACTTTAGTCTTTCCACTTTAGTCTTTCCACTTTATTCTGTCCACTGCAGTGTCTACACTTTAGTCTGTCCACTGAGTATTTCCACTTCAGTCTTTCCACTATAGTCTTTCCACTTTAGTCTTTCCACCCTAGTCTTTTCGCTTTAGTCTGTCCACTTAGTCTTTCCACTAGAGTCTGTCCACTTTAGTCTTTCCACTTTAGTCATTTCCACTATCGTCTGTCCACTTTAGTCTTTCCACTATCGTCTGTCCACTTTAGTCTTTTCACTAATCTCTGTCCACTTTAGTCTTTCCACTATGGTCTCCACTTTATTCTGTCCACTACAGTCTTTCCACTATAGTCTTTCCACTATAGTCGGTCCACTTTAGTCTTTCCACTTTAGTCTTTCCTTTTTAGTCTGTCCACTTTAGTCTTTCCACTATAGTCTGTCCACTTTAGTCTTTCCACTATTCTCCACTTTAGTCTTTCCACTTTAGTCTTTCCACTATAGTCTCCACTTTATTCTGTCCACTACAGTCTTTCCTCTATAGTCTTTCCACTATAGTCTGTCCACTTTAGTCTTTCCACTTTAGTCTTTCCACTTTAGTCTTTCCACTTTAGTCTGTCCACTTTAGTCTTTCCACTATAGTCTGTCCACTTTAGTCTTTCCACTTTAGTCTTTCCACTTTATTCTGTCCACTGCAGTGTATACACTTTAGTCTGTCCACTGAGTATTTCCACTTCAGTCTTTCCACTATAGTCTTTCCACTTTAGTCTTTCCACCCTAGTCTTTTCGCTTTAGTCTGTCCACTTAGTCTTTCCACTAGAGTCTGTCCACTTTAGTCTTTCCACTTTAGTCTCTCCACTTTAGTCTTTCCACTTTAGTCATTTCCACTATCGTCTGTCCACTTTAGTCTTTCCACTTTAGTCTGTCAACTTTAGTCTTTCCACTATAGCCTGTCCACTTTAGTCTTTCCACTATAGTCCGTCCACTTTAGTGTTTCCACTTTAGTCTGTCCACTTGAGTCTTTCCACTTTAGTCTTTCCACTTTATTCTCTCCACTTCAGTGTGTACACTTTAGTTTGTCCACTGAGTCTTTCCACTTCAGTCTTTCCACTATAGTCTGTCCACTTTAGTCTTTCCACTTTAGTCTTTTCACTATAGTCTTTCCACTTCAGTTTGTCCACTTTAATCTTTCCACTATAGTCTGTCCACTTTAGTCTTTCCACTATAGTCTTTCCACTTTAGTCTGTCCACTTAGTCTTTCCACTTCAGTCTTTCCACTATAGTCTGTCCACTTTAGTCTTTCCACTTCAGTCTTTCCACTATAGTCTGTCCACTTTAGTCTTTCCACTTTAGTCTTTCCCTTATAGTCTTTCCACTTCAGTTTGTCCACTTTAGTCTTTCCACTATAGTCTGTCCACTTTAGTCTTTCCACTATAGTCTTTCCACTTTAGTCTGTCCACTTAGTCTTTCCACTTTAGTCTTTCCACTATAGTCTATCCACTTTAGTCTTTCCACTATTCTCTGTCCACTTTAGTCTTTCCACTTTATTCTCTCCACTTCAGTGTGTATACTTTAGTTTGTCCACTGAGTCTTTCCACTTCAGTCTTTCCACTATAGTCTGTCCACTTTAGTCTTTCCACTTTAGTCTTTCCACTATAGTGTTTCCACTTCAGTTTGTCCACTTTAGTCTTTCCACTATAGTCTGTCCACTTTAGTCTTTCCACTATAGTCTTTCCACTTTAGTCTGTCCACTTAGTCTTTCCACTTTAGTCTTTCCACTATAGTCTCCACTTTATTCTGTCCACTACAGTCTTTCCACTTTAGTCTTTCCTTTTTAGTCTGTCCACTTTAGTCTTTCCACTATAGTCTGTCCACTTTTGTCTTTCCACTTTAGTCTTTCCACTTTATTCTGTCCACTGCAGTGTGTACACTTTAGTCTGTCCACTGAGTCTTTCCACTTCAGTCTTTCCACTATAGTCTGTCCACTTTAGTCTTTCCACCCTAGTCTTTTCGCTTTAGTCTGTCCACTATAGTCTGTCCACTTTCGTCTTTCCACTATTCTCTGTCCACTTTCGTCTTTCCACTATAGTCTCCACTTTATTCTGTCCACTACAGTCTTTCCACTATAGTCTTTCCATTATAGTCTGTCCACTTTAGTCTTTCCACTAGAGTCTGTCCACTTTAGTCTCTCCACTTTAGTCTCTCCACTTTAGTCTTTCCACTTTAGTCATTTCCACTATCGTCTGTCCACTTTAGTCTTTCCACTTTAGTCTGTCCACTTTAGTCTTTCCACTTTAGTCTGTCCACTTTAGTCTTTCCACTATAGTCCGTCCACTTGAGTCTTTCCACTTTAGTCTTTCCACTTTAGTCTTTCCACTTTTTTCTGTCCACTTTAGTCTTTCCACTTTAGTCTGTCCACTTTAGTCTTTCCACTTTAGTCTTTCCACTTTATTCTGTCCACTGCAGTGTGTACACTTTAGTCTGTCCACTGAGTCTTTCCACTTCAGTCTTTCCACTATAGTCTTTCCACTTTAGTCTTTCCACCCTAGTCTTTTCGCTTTAGTCTGTCCACTATAGTCTGTCCACTTTCGTCTTTCCACTATTCTCTGTCCACTTTAGTCTTTCCACTATAGTCTCCACTTTATTCTGTCCACTACAGTCTTTCCACTATAGTCTTTCCATTATAGTCTGTCCACTTTAGTCTTTCCACTATAGTGTGTCCACTTTAGTCTTTCCACTATTCTCCACTTTAGTCTTTCCACTATAGTCTGTCCACTTTAGTCTTTCCACTTTAATCTTTCCACTTTAGTCTGTCCACTTTAGTCTTTCCACTATAGTCTGTCCACTTTAGTCTTTCCACTTTAGTCTTTCCACTTTATTATGTCCACTTCAGTGTGTACACTTTAGTCCGTCCACTGAGTCTTTCCACTTCAGTCTTTCCACTATAGTCTGTCCACTTTAGTCTTTCCACTTTAGTTTTTCCACTATAGTCTCCACTTTATTCTGTCCACTACAGTCTTTCCACTTCCGTCTTTCCACTGTTCTCTGTCCACTTTAGTCTTTCCACTATAGTCTCCACTTTATCCTGTCCACTACAGTCTTTCCACTATAGTCTTTCCACTATCGTCTGTCCACTTTAGTCTTTCCACTAATCTCTGTCCACTTTAGTCTTTCCACTGTAGTCGCCACTTTATTCTGTCCATTACAGTCTTTCCACTATAGTCTTTCCACTATAGTCTGTCCACTTTAGTCTTTCCACTATAGTGTTTGCACTTTAGTCTTTCCACTATTCTCCACTTTAGTCTTTCCACTGTAGTCTGTCCACTTTAGTCTTTCCACTTTAATCTTTCCACTTTAGTCTGTCCACTTTAGTCTTTCCACTATAGTCTGTCCACTTTCGTCTTTCCACTTTAGTCTTTCCACTATAGTCTGTCCACTTTCGTCTTTCCACTTTAGTCTTTCCACTTTATTATGTCCACTTCAGTGTGTAAACTTTAGTCTGTCCACTGAGTCTTTCCACTTCATCCTTTCCACTATAGTCTCCACTTTATTCTGTCCACTACAGTCTTTCCACTTCCGTCTTTCCACTATTCTCTGTCCACTTTAGTCTTTCCACTATAGTCTCCACTTTAATCTGTCCACTACAGTCTTTCCACTATAGTCTGTCCACTTTGGTCTTTCCACTAGAGTCTGTCCACTTTAGTCTTTCCACTTTAGTCTGTCCACTTTAATCTGTCCACTGAGTCTTTCCACTTCAGTCTTTCCAATATAGTCTGTCCACTTTAGTCTTTCCACTATAGTCTGTCCACTTTAGACTTTCCACTTTAGTCTCCACTCTATTTCTTTCGCTTTAGTGGAAAGACTGAAGTGGAAAGACTATAGTGGAAAGACTCAGTGGACAAACTAAAGTGTACACACTGAAGTGGACTAAAGTGGACGGACTATAGTGGAAATGACTAAAGTGCAAAGACTAAAGTGGACAGACTAAAGTGGAAAGACTAAAGTGGACAGACTCTAGTGGAAAGACTAAGTGGACAGACTAAAGCGAAAAGACTAGGGTGGAAAGACCAAAGTGGACAGACTATAGTGGAAAGACTGAAGTGGAAAGACTCAGTGGACAGACTAAAGTGTACACACTGCAGTGGACAGAAGTGGACAGACTAAAGCGAAAAGACTAGGATGGAAAGACTAAAGTGGACAGACTATAGTGGAAAGACTGAAGTGGAAAGACTCAGTGGACAGACTAAAGTGGAAAGACTAAAGTGGACAGACTATAGTGGAAAGACTGAAGTGGAAAGACAGACAGAATAGTCTGTCCACTATAGTTTGTCCACTTTAGTCTTTCCACTATTCTCTGTCCACTTTAGTCCTTCCACTATAGTCTCCACTTTATTCTGTCCACTACAGTCTTTCACTACAGTCTTATAGTCTGTCCACTTTAGTCTTTCCACTATAGTCTGTCCACTTTAGTCTTTCCACTTTAGTTTTTCCACTTTAGTCTTTCCACTATAGTCTGTCCACTTTAGTCTTTCCACTATTCTCTGTCCACTTTAGTCCTTCCACTATAGTCTCCACTTTATTCTGTCCACTACAGTCTTTCACTACAGTCTTATAGTCTGTCCACTTTAGTCTTTCCACTTTAGTCTTTCCACTTTATTCTGTCCACTTCAGTGTGTACACTTTAGTCTTTCCACTGAGTCTTTCCACTTCAGTCTTTCCACTATAGTCTGTCCACTTTAGTCTTTCCACTTTAGTCTTTCCACTATATTCTCCACTTTATTCTGTCCACTACAGTCTTTCCAATTTAGTCTTTCCACTTTAGTCTGTCCACTTTAGTCTTTCCACGATAGTCTGTCCACTTTAGTCTTTCCACATTATTCTGTCCACTTCAGTGTGTACACTTTAGTCTGTCCACTGAGTCTTTCCACTTCAGTCTTTCCACTATATTCTGTCCACTTTAGCCTTTCCACTTTAGTCTTTCCACTATAGTCTCCACTTTATTCTGTCCAATACAGTCTTTCCACTTTCGTCTTTCCACTATTCTCTGTCCACTTTAGTCTTTCCACTATAGTCTCCACTTTATTCCGTCCACTACAGTCTTTCCACTTTATTCTGTCCACTACAGTCTTTCCACTTTAGTCTTTCCACTATTCTCTGTCCACTTTAGTCTTTCCACTTTAGTCTTTCCATTATAGTCTTCACTTTATTCTGTCAACTTCAGTGTGTACACTTTAGTCTGTTCACTGAGTCTCTCCACTTCAGTCTTTCCACTATAGTCTGTCCACTTTAGTCTTTCCACTTTAGTCTTTCCACCATAGTCTTCACTTTATTCTGTCCACTACAGTCATTCCTCTTTAGTCTTTCCAATACTCTCTGTCCACTTTAGTCTTTCCACTTTAGTCTTTCCACTATAGTCTCCACTTTATTCCGTCCACTACAGTCTTTCCACTTTATTCTGTCCACTACAGTCTTTCCACTTTAGTCTTTCCACTATTCTCTGTCCACTTTAATCTTTCCACTTTAGTCTTTCCACTATAGTCTTCACTTTATTCTGTCCACTTCTGTGCGTACACTTTAGTAGGTTCACTGAGTCTTTCCACTTCAGTCTTTCCACCATAGTCTGTCCACTTTACTCTTTCCACTTTAGTCTTTCCAATATAGTCTCCACTTTATTCTGTCCACTACAGTCTTTCCACTTTAGTCTTTCCAATACTCTCTGTCCACTTTAGTCTTTCCACTTTAGTCTGTCCACTTTCGTCTTTCCACTATTCTCTGTCCACTTTAGTCTTTCCACTATAGTCTCGACTTTATTCCGTCCACTAAAGTCTTTCCACTTTATTCTGTCCACTACAGTCTTTCCACTTTAGTCTTTCCACTATTCTCTGTCCACTTTAATCTTTCCACTTTAGTCTTTCCACTTTAGTCTTCACTTTATTCTGTCCACTTCAGTGCGTACACTTTAGTAGGTTCACTGAGTCTTTCCACTTCAGTCTTTCCACCATAGTCTGTCCACTTTAGTCTTTCCACTTTAGTCTTTCCAATATAGTCTCCACTTTATTCTGTCCACTACAGTCTTTCCACTTTAGTCTTTCCAATACTCTCTGTCCACTTTAGTCTTTCCACTTTAGTCTTTCCACTACAGTCTCCACTTTATTCTGCTCACTACAGTCTTTCCACTATAGTCTGTCCACTTTAGTCTTTCCACTATGGTCTCCACTTTATTCTGTCCACTACAGTCCTTCCACTATAGTCTGTCCACTTTAGTCTTTCCACTTTAGTTTTTCCACTTTAGTCTTTCCACTATAGTCTGTCCACTTTAGTCTTTCCACTATTCTCTGTCCACTTTAGTCCTTCCACTATAGTCTCCACTTTATTCTGTCCACTACAGTCTTTCCACTATAGTCTTTCCATTATAGTCTGTCCACTTTAGTCTTTCCACTTTAGTTTTTCCACTTTAGTCTGTCAACTTCAGACTTTCAACTATAGTCTATCCACTTTAGTCTTTCCACTTTAGTCTTTCCACTTTATTCTGTCCACTTCAGTGTGTACACTTTAGTCTTTCCACTGAGTCTTTCCACTTCAGTCTTTCCACTATAGTCTGTCCACTTTAGTCTTTCCACTTTAGTCTTTCCACTATATTCTCCACTTTATTCTGTCCACTACAGTCTTTCCAATTTAGTCTTTCCACTTTAGTCTGTCCACTTTAGTCTTTCCACGATAGTCTGTCCACTTTAGTCTTTCCACTTTAGTCTTTCCACTTTATTCTGTCCACTTCAGTGTGTACACTTTAGTCTGTCCACTGAGTCTTTCCACTTCAGTCTTTCCACTATATTCTCTCCACTTTAGTCTTTCCACTTTAGTCTTTCCACTATAGTCTCCACTTTATTCTGTCCAATACAGTCTTTCCACTTTCGTCTTTCCACTATTCTCTGTCCACTTTAGTCTTTCCACTATAGTCTCCACTTTATTCCGTCCACTACAGTCTTTCCACTTTATTCTGTCCACTACAGTCTTTCCACTTTAGTCTTACCACTATTCTCTGTCCACTTTAGTCTTTCCACTTTAGTCTTTCCACTATAGTCTTCACTTTATTCTGTCCACTTCAGTGTGTACAATTTAGTCTGTTCACTGAGTCTCTCCACTTCAGTCTTTCCACTATAGTCTGTCCACTTTAGTCTTTCCACTTTAGTCTTTCCACCATAGTTTTCACTTTATTTTGTCCACTACAGTCATTCCTCTTTAGTCTTTCCAATACTCTCTGTCCACTTTAGTCTTTCCACTTTAGTCTTTCCACTATAGTCTCCACTTTATTCCGTCCACTACAGTCTTTCCACTTTATTCTGTCCACTACAGTCTTTCCACTTTAGTCTTTCCACTATTCTCTGTCCACTTTAATCTTTCCACTTTAGTCTTTCCACTATAGTCTTCACTTTATTCTGTCCACTTCAGTGCGTACACTTTAGTAGGTTCACTGAGTCTTTCCACTTCAGTCTTTCCACCATAGTCTGTCCACTTTAGTCTTTCCACTTTAGTCTTTCCAATATAGTCTCCACTTTATTCTGTCCACTACAGTCTTTCCACTTTAGTCTTTCCAATACTCTCTGTCCACTTTAGTCTTTCCACTTTAGTCTTTCCACTATAGTCTCTACTTTATTCTGCTCACTACAGTCTTTCCACTATAGTCTGTCCACTTTAGTCTTTCCACTATGGTCTCCACTTTATTCTGTCCACTACAGTCCTTCCACTATAGTCTTTCCACTATAGTCTGTCCACTTTAGTCTTTCCACTTTAGTTTTTCCACTTTAGTCTTTCCACTATAGTCTGTCCACTTTAGTCTTTCCACTATTCTCTGTCCACTTTAGTCCTTCCACTATAGTCTCCACTTTATTCTGTCCACTACAGTCTTTCCACTATAGTCTTTCCATTATAGTCTGTCCACTTTAGTCTTTCCACTTTAGTTTTTCCACTTTAGTCTCTCCACTTCAGACTTTCCACTATAGTCTATCCACTTTAGTCTTTCCACTTTAGTCTTTTCACTTTATTCTGTCCACTTCAGTGTGTACACTTTAGTCTTTCCACTGAGTCTTTCCACTTCAGTCTTTCCACTATAGTCTGTCCACTTTAGTCTTTCCACTTTAGTCTTTCCACTATATTCTCCACTTTATTCTGTCCACTACAGTCTTTCCAATTTAGTCTTTCCACTTTAGTCTGTCCACTTTAGTCTTTCCACGATAGTCTGTCCACTTTAGTCTTTCCACTTTAGTCTTTCCACTTTATTCTGTCCACTTCAGTGTGTACACTTTAGTCTGTCCACTGAGTATTTCCACTTCAGTCTTTCCACTATATTCTGTCCACTTTAGTCTTTCCACGATAGTCTGTCCACTTTAGTCTTTCCACTTTAGTCTTTCCACTTTATTCTGTCCACTTCAGTGTGTACACTTTAGTCTGTCCACTGAGTCTTTCCACTTCAGTCTTTCCACTATATTCTGTCCACTTTAGTCTCTCCACTATAGTCTTTCCACTTTAGTCTTTCCACTTTAGTCTTTCCACTTTATTCTGTCCACTTCAGTGTGTACACTTTAATCTGTCCACTGAGTCTTTCCACTTCAGTCTTTCCACTATATTCTGTCCACTTTAGTCTTTCCACTTTAGTCTTTCCACTATAGTCTCCAATTTATTCTGTCCACTACAGTCTTTCCACTTTCGTCTTTCCACTATTTTCTGTCCACTTAAGTCTTTCAACTATAGTCTCCACTTTATTCCGTCCACTACAGTCTTTCCACTATAGTCTTTCCACTCTAGTCTTTCCACTATTCTCTGTCCACTTTAGTCTTTCCACTTTATTCTTTCCACTATAGTCTGTCCACTTTAGTCTTTCCACTATTCTCTGTTCACTTTAGTCTTTCCACTTTAGTCTTTCCACTATAGTCTCCACTTTATTCTGTCCACTACAGTCTTTCCACTATAGTCTTTCCACTATAGTCTGTCCACTTTAGTCTTTCCACTTTAATCTTTCCACTTTAGTCTTTCCACTTTATTCTGTCCAATACAGTCTTTCCACTTTCGTCTTTCCACTATTCTCTGTTCACTTTAGTCTTTCCACTATAGTCTCCACTTTATTCCGTCCACTACAGTCTTTCCACTATAGTCTTTCCACTTTAGTCTTTCCACTATTCTCTGTCCACTTTGGTCTTTCCACTGTATTCTGTCCACTTCAGTGTGTACACTTTAGTCTGTCCACTTTAGTCTTTCCACTTTAGTCTTTCCACTATAGTCTCCACTTTATTCTGTCCACTACAGTCTTTCCACTATAGTCTTTCCACTATAGTCTGTCCACTTTAGTCTTTCCACTATTCTCTGTCCACTCTAGTCTTTCCACTATACTCTCCACTTTATTCTGTCCACTTCAGTCTTTCCACTATAGTCTGTCCACTTTAGTCTTTCCACTTTAGTCTTTCCACTATAGTCTCCACTTTATTCTGTCCACTACAGTCTTTCCACTATAGTCTTTCCACTACAGTCTGTCCACTTTAGTCTTTCCACTTTAATCTTTCGACTTTAGTCTGTCCACTTTAGTCTTTCCACTATAGTCCGTCCACTTTAGTCTTTCCACTTTAGTCTTTCCACTTTATTCTGTCCACTTCAGTGTGTACACTTTAGTCTGTCCACTGAGTCTTTCCACTTCAGTCTTTCCACTATATTCTGTCCACTTTAGTCTTTCCACTTTAGTCTTTCCACTATAGTCTCCACTTTATTCTGTCCAATACAGTCTTTCCACTTTCGTCTTTCCACTATTCTCTGTCCACTTTAGTCTTTCCACTATAGTCTCGACTTTATTCCGTCCACTACAGTCTTTCCACTTTATTCTGTCCACTACAGTCTTTCCACTTTAGTCTTTCCACTATTCTCTGTCCACTTTAATCTTTCCACTTTAGTCTTTCCACTATAGTCTTCACTTTATTCTGTCCACTTCAGTGCGTACACTTTAGTAGGTTCACTGAGTCTTTCCACTTCAGTCTTTCCACCATAGTCTGTCCACTTTAGTCTTTCCACTTTAGTCTTTCCAATATAGTCTCCACTTTATTCTGTCCACTACAGTCTTTCCACTTTAGTCTTTCCAATACTCTCTGTCCACTTTAGTCTTTCCACTTTAGTCTTTCCACTATGGTCTCCACTTTATTCTGTCCACTACAGTCCTTCCACTATAGTCTTTCCACTATAGTCTGTCCACTTTAGTCTTTCCACTTTAGTTTTTCCACTTTAGTCTTTCCACTATAGTCTGTCCACTTTAGTCTTTCCACTATTCTCTGTCCACTTTAGTCCTTCCATTATGGTCTCCACTTTATTCTGTCCACTACAGTCTTTCACTACAGTCTTATAGTCTGTCCACTTTAGTCTTTCCACTATAGTCTGTCCACTTTAGTCTTTCCACTTTAGTTTTTCCACTTTAGTCTTTCCACTATAGTCTGTCCACTTTAGTCTTTCCACTATTCTCTGTCCACTTTAGTCCTTCCACTATAGTCTCCACTTTATTCTGTCCACTACAGTCTTTCACTACAGTCTTATAGTCTGTCCACTTTAGTCTTTCCACTTTAGTCTTTCCACTTTATTCTGTCCACTTCAGTGTGTACACTTTAGTCTTTCCACTGAGTCTTTCCACTTCAGTCTTTCCACTATAGTCTGTCCACTTTAGTCTTTCCACTTTAGTCTTTCCACTATATTCTCCACTTTATTCTGTCCACTACAGTCTTTCCAATTTAGTCTTTCCACTTTAGTCTGTCCACTTTAGTCTTTCCACGATAGTCTGTCCACTTTAGTCTTTCCACATTATTCTGTCCACTTCAGTGTGTACACTTTATTCTGTCCACTACAGTCTTTCCACTTTAGTCTTTCCACTATTCTCTGTCCACTTTAGTCTTTCCACTTTAGTCTTTCCATTATAGTCTTCACTTTATTCTGTCCACTTCAGTGTGTACACTTTAGTCTGTTCACTGAGTCTCTCCACTTCAGTCTTTCCACTATAGTCTGTCCACTTTAGTCTTTCCACTTTAGTCTTTCCACCATAGTCTTCACTTTATTCTGTCCACTACAGTCATTCCTCTTTAGTCTTTCCAATACTCTCTGTCCACTTTAGTCTTTCCACTTTAGTCTTTCCACTATAGTCTCCACTTTATTCCGTCCACTACAGTCTTTCCACTTTATTCTGTCCACTACAGTCTTTCCACTTTATTCTTCCACTATTCTCTGTCCACTTTAATCTTTCCACTTTAGTCTTTCCACTATAGTCTTCACTTTATTCTGTCCACTTCAGTGCGTACACTTTAGTAGGTTCACTGAGTCTTTCCACTTCAGTCTTTCCACCATAGTCTGTCCACTTTACTCTTTCCACTTTAGTCTTTCCAATATAGTCTCCACTTTATTCTGTCCACTACAGTCTTTCCACTTTAGTCTTTCCAATACTCTCTGTCCACTTTAGTCTTTCCACTTTAGTCTGTCCACTTTCGTCTTTCCACTATTCTCTGTCCACTTTAGTCTTTCCACTATAGTCTCGACTTTATTCCGTCCACTACAGTCTTTCCACTTTATTCTGTCCACTACAGTCTTTCCACTTTAGTCTTTCCACTATTCTCTGTCCACTTTAATCTTTCCACTTTAGTCTTTCCACTATAGTCTTCACTTTATTCTGTCCACTTCAGTGCGTACACTTTAGTAGGTTCACTGAGTCTTTCCACTTCAGTTTTTCCACCATAGTCTGTCCACTTTAGTCTTTCCACTTTAGTCTTTCCAATATAGTCTCCACTTTATTCTGTCCACTACAGTCTTTCCACTTTAGTCTTTCCAATACTCTCTGTCCACTTTAGTCTTTCCACTTTAGTCTTTCCACTATAGTCTCCACTTTATTCTGCTCACTACAGTCTTTCCACTATAGTCTGTCCACTTTAGTCTTTCCACTATGGTCTCCACTTTATTCTGTCCACTACAGTCCTTCCACTATAGTCTGTCCACTTTAGTCTTTCCACTTTAGTTTTTCCACTTTAGTCTTTCCACTATAGTCTGTCCACTTTAGTCTTTCCACTATTCTCTGTCCACTTTAGTCCTTCCA
Organism: Branchinecta sandiegonensis; assembly: GCA_030848855.1. Taxonomy (NCBI): domain Eukaryota; kingdom Metazoa; phylum Arthropoda; class Branchiopoda; order Anostraca; family Branchinectidae; genus Branchinecta; species Branchinecta sandiegonensis. The sequence goes on along the minus strand of JAUPMV010000065.1, from coordinate 12,472 downwards.
CTATAGTCTCCACTTTATTCTGTCCACTACAGTCTTTCCACTATAGTCTTTCCATTATAGTCTGTCCACTTTAGTCTTTCCACTTTAGTTTTTCCACTTTAGTCTGTCAACTTCAGACTTTCAACTATAGTCTATCCACTTTAGTCTTTCCACTTTAGTCTTTCCACTTTATTCTGTCCACTTCAGTGTGTACACTTTAGTCTGTCCACTGAGTCTTTCCACTTCAGTCTTTCCACTATAGTCTGTCCACTATAGTCTGTCCACTTTAGTCTTTCCACTATTCTCTGTCCACTTTAGTCTTTCCACTATAGTCTCCACTTTATTCTGTCCACTACAGTCTTTCCACTATAGTCTTTCCATTATAGTCTGTCCACTTTAGTCTTTCCACTATAGTGTGTCCACTTTAGTCTTTCCACTATTTTCCACTTTAGTCTTTCCACTATAGTCTGTCCACTTTAGTCTTTCCACTTCAATCTTTCCACTTTAGTTTGTCCACTTTAGTCTTTCCACTATAGTCTGTCCACTTTAGTCTTTCCACTTTAGTCTTTCCACTTTATTATGTCCACTTCAGTGTGTACACTTTAGTCTGTCCACTGAGTCTTTCCACTTTAGTCTTTCAACTATAGTGTGTCCACTTTAGCCTTTCCACTATTCTCCACTTTAGTCTTTCCACTATAGTCTGTCCACTTTAGTCTTTCCACTTTAATCTTTCCACTTTAGTCTGTCCAACTCCGTCTTTCCACTATTCTCTGTCCACTTTAGTCTTTCCACTATAGTCTCCACTTTATCCTGTCCACTACAGTCTTTCCACTATAGTCTTTCCACTTTAGTCTTTCCCCTATTCTCTGTCCACTTTAGTCTTTCCACTTTATTCTTTCCACTATAGTGTCCACTTTATTCTGTCCGCTACAGTCTTTCCACTATAGTCTTTCCACTATCGTCTGTCCACTTTAGTCTTTCCACTAATCTCTGTCCACTTTAGTCTTTCCAATATAGTCTCCACTTTATTCTGTCCACTACAGTTTTTCCACTATAGTCTTTCCACTATCGTCTGTCCACTTTAGACTTTCCCCTAATCTCTGTCCACTTTAGTCTTTCCACTATAGTCTCCACTTTATTCTGTCCACTACAGTCTTTCCATTATAGTCTTTCCACTATAGTCGGTCCACTTTAGTCTTTCCACTTTAGTCTTTCCGTTTTAGTCTGTCCACTTTAGTCTTTCCACTATAGTCTGTCCACTTTAGTCTTTCCACTATTCTCCACTATAGTCTCCACTTTATTCTGTCCACTACAGTCTTTCCTCTATAGTCTTTCCACTATAGTCTGTCCACTTTAGTCTTTCCACTTTAGTCTTTCCACTTTAGTCTGTCCACTTTAGTCTTTCCACTTTAGTCTTTCCACTTTATTCTGTCCACTGCAGTGTATACACTTTAGTCTGTCCACTGAGTCTTTCCACTTCAGTCTTTCCACTATAGTGTGTCCACTTTAGTCTTTCCACTATTCTCCACTTTAGTCTTTCCACTATCGTCTGTCCACTTTAGTCTTTCCACTAATCTCTGTCCACTTTAGTCTTTCCAATATAGTCTCCACTTTATTCTGTCCACTACAGTTTTTCCACTATAGTCTTTCCACTATCGTCTGTCCACTTTAGACTTTCCCCTAATCTCTGTCCACTTTAGTCTTTCCACTATAGTCTCCACTTTATTCTGTCCACTACAGTCTTTCCATTATAGTCTTTCCACTATAGTCGGTCCACTTTAGTCTTTCCACTTTAGTCTTTCCGTTTTAGTCTGTCCACTTTAGTCTTTCCACTATAGTCTGTCCACTTCAGTCTTTCCACTATTCTCCACTATAGTCTCCACTTTATTCTGTCCACTACAGTCTTTCCTCTATAGTCTTTCCACTATAGTCTGTCCACTTTAGTCTTTCCACTTTAGTCTTTCCACTTTAGTCTGTCCACTTTAGTCTTTCCACTATAGTCTGTCCACTTTAGTCTTTCCACTTTAGTCTTTCCACTTTATTCTGTCCACTGCAGTGTATACACTTTAGTCTTTCCACTGAGTCTTTCCACTTTAGTCTTTCCACTATAGTCCGTCCACTTTTGTCTTTCCACTTTAGTCTGTCCACTTGAGTCTTTCTACTTTAGTCTTTCCACTTTAGTCTTTTCACTATAGTCTTTCCACTTCAGTTTGTCCACTTTAGTCTTTCCACTACAGTCTGTCCACTTTAGTCTTTCCACTATAGTCTTTCCACTTTTGTCTGTCCCCTTAGTCTTTCCACTTCAGTCTTTCCACTATAGTCTGTCCACTTTAGTCTTTCCGCTTTAGTCTTTCCACTATAGTCTCCACTTTATTCTGTCCACTACAGTCTTTCCAATTTAGTCTTTCCACTATTCTCTGTCCACTTTAGTCTTTCCACTATAGTCTCCATTTTATTCTGTCCACTATAGTCTTTCCACTATAGTCTGTCCACTTTTGTCTTTCCAATTTAGTTTTTCCACTATAGTCACCACTTTATTCTGGCCACTACAGTCTTACCACTATAGTCTGTCCACTTTAGTCTTTCCACTATTCTCTGTCCACTTTAGTCTTTCCACTATAGTCTCCACTTTATTCTGTCCACTACAGTCTTTCCACTATAGTCTTTCTACTATAGTCTGTCCACTTTAGTCTTTCCACTTTAGTTTTCCACTTTAGTCTGTCCACTTCAGTCTTTCCACTATAGTCTGTCCAATTTAGTCTTTCCACTTTAGTCGTTCCACTATAGTCTCCACTTTATTCTGTCCACTACAGTCTTTCCACTATAGTCTTTCCACTATAGTCTATCCACTTTAGTCTTTCCACTATTCTCTGTCCACTTTAGTCTTTCCACTTTATTCTCTCCACTTCAGTGTGTACACTTTAGTTTGTCCACTGACTCTTTCCACTTCAGTCTTTCCACTATAGTCTGTCCACTTTAGTCTGTCCACTATAGTCTTTCCACTTTAGTCTGTCCACTTAGTCTTTCCACTTTAGTCTTTCCACTATAGTCTCCACTTTATTCTGTCCACTACAGTCTTTCCACTTTAGTCTTTCCTTTTTAGTCTGTCCACTTTACTCTTTCCACTATAGTCTGCCCACTTTTGTCTTTCCACTTTAGTCTTTCCACTTTATTCTGTCCACTGCAGTGTGTACACTTTAGTCTGTCCACTGAGTCTTTCCACTTCAGTCTTTCCACTATAGTCTGTCCACTTTAGTCTTTCCACCCTAGTCTTTTCGCTTTAGTCTGTCCACTTAGTCTTTCCACTAGAGTCTGTCCACTTTAGTCTCTCCACTTTAGTCTGTCCACTTTAGTCTTTCCACTTTAGTCATTTCCACTATCGTCTGTCCACTTTAGTCTTTCCACTTTAGTCTGTCCACTTTAGTCTTTCCACTATAGTCTGTCCACTTTAGTCTTTCCACTATAGTCCGTCCACTTTAGTCTTTCCACTTTAGTCTGTCCACTTTCGTCTTTCCACTATAGTCTGTCCACTTGAGTCTTTCCACTTTAGTCTTTCCACTTTAGTCTTTCCACTTTATTCTCTCCAATTCAGTGTGTACACTTTAGTTTGTCTAATGAGTCTTTCCACTTCAGTCTTTCCACTATAGTCTGTCCACTTTAGTCTTTCCACTTTAGTCTTTCCACTATAGTCTTTCCACTTCAGTTTGTCCACTTTAGTCTTTCCACTATAGTCTGTCCACTTTAGTCTTTCCACTATAGTCTCCACTTTATTCTGTCCACTACAGTCTTTCCACTTCAGTCTTTCCACTATAGTCTGTCCACTTTAGTCTTTCCACTTTAGTCTTTCCACTATAGTCTTTCCACTTCAGTTTGTCCACTTTAGTCTTTCCACTATAGTCTGTCCACTTTAGTCTTTCCAATATAGTCTTTCCACTTTAGTCTGTCCACTTAGTCTTTCCACTTTAGTCTTTCCACTATAGTCTCCACTTTATTCTGTCCACTACAGTCTTTCCACTATAGTCTTTCCACTATAGTCTGTCCACTTTAGTCTTTCAACTATACTCTCCACTTTATTCTCTTCACTACAGTCTTTCCACTATAGTCTTTCCACTATAGTCTGTCCACTTTAGTCTTTCCACTTTAGTCTTTCCACTTTAGTCTGTCCACTTTAGTCTTTCCACTATAGTCTGTCCACTTTAGTCTTTCCACTATTCTCTGTCCACTTTAGTCTTTCCACTTTAGTCTTTCCACTATAGTCTCCACTTTATTCTGTCCACTACAGTCTTTCCACTATAGTCTTTACACTTCAGTCTTTCCACTGAGTCTTTCCACTTCAGTCTTTCCACTATAGTCTGTCCACTTTAGTCTTTCCACTTTAGTCTTTCCACTTTATTCTGTCCACTGCAGTGTGTACACTTTAGTCTGTCCACTGAGTCTTTCCACTTAAGTCTTTCCACTATCGTCTGTCCACTTTAGTCTTTCCACCCTAGTCTTTTCGCTTTAGTCTGTCCACTATAGTCTGTCGACTTTCGTCTTTTCACTATTCTCTGTCCACTTTAGTCTTTCCACTATAGTCTCCACTTTATTCTGTCCACTACAGTCTTTCCACTATAGTCTTTCCATTATAGTCTGTCCACTTTAGTCTTTCCACTATAGTGTGGCCACTTTAGTCTTTCCACTATTCTCCACTTTAGTCTTTCCACTATAGTCTGTCCACTTTAGTCTTTCCACTTTAATCTTTCCACTTTAGTCTGTCCACTTTAGTCTTTCCACTATTCTCCACTTTAGTCTTTCCACTATAGTCTGTCCACTTTAGTCTTTCCACTTTAATCTTTCCACTTTAGTCTATCTACTTCCGTATTTCCACTATTCTCTGTCCACTTTAGTCTTTCCACTATAGTCTCCACTTTATCCTGTCCACTGCAGTCTTTCCACTATAGTCTTCCCACTTTAGTCTTTCCACTATTCTCTGTCCACTTTAGTCTTTCCACTTTATTCTTTCCACTATAGTGTCCACTTTATTCTGTCCACTACAGTCATTCCACTATAGTCTTTCCACTATCGTCTGTCCACTTCTGTCTTTCCACTAATCTCTGTCCACTTTAGTCTTTCCACTATAGTCTCCACTTTATTCTGTCCACTACAGTCTTTCCACTATAGTCTTTCCACTATCGTCTGTCCACTTTAGACTTTCCACTAATCTCTGTCCACTTTAGTCTTTCCACTATAGTCTCCACTTTATTCTGTCCACTACAGTCTTTCCATTATAGTCTTTCCACTATAGTCGTCCACTTTAGTCTTTCCACTTTAGTCTTTCCGTTTTAGTCCGTCCACTTTAGTCTTTCCACTATAGTGTCCACTTTATTCTGTCCACTACAGTCATTCCACTATAGTCTTTCCAATATATTCTGTCCACTTTAGTCTTTCCACTAATCTCTGTCCACTTTAGTCTTTCCACTATAGTCTCCACTTTATTCTGTCCACTACAGTCTTTCCACTATAGTCTTTCCACTTTAGTCTGTCCACTTTAGTCTTTCCACTATAGTCTGTCCACTTGAGTCTTTCCACTTTAGTCTTTCCACTTTAGTCTTTCCACTTTATTCTCTCCACTTCAGTGTGTACACTTTATTCTGTCCACTACGGTCTTTCCACTTCAGTCTTTCCACTATAGTCTGTCCACTTTAGTCTTTCCACTTTAGTCTTTCCACTATAGTCTTTCCACTTCAGTTTGTCCACTTTAGTCTTTCCACTATAGTCTGTCCACTTTAGTCTTTCCAATATAGTCTTTCCACTTTAGTCTGTCCACTTAGTCTTTCCACTTTAGTCTTTCCACTATAGTCTCCACTTTATTCTGTCCACTACAGTCTTTCCACTTCAGTCTTTCCACTATAGTCTGTCCACTTTAGTCTTTCCACTTTAGTCTTTCCACTATAGTCTTTCCACTTCAGTTTGTCCACTTTAGTCTTTCCACTATAGTCTTTCCACTTTAGTCCTTCCAATATAGTCTTTCCACTTTAGTCTGTCCACTTAGTCTTTCCACTTTAGTCTTTCCACTATAGTCTCCACTTTATTCTGTCCACTACAGTCTTTCCACTATAGTTTTTCCACTATAGTCTGTCCACTTTAGTCTTTCCACTATACTCTCCACTTTATTCTCTTCACTACAGTCTTTCCACTATAGTCTTTCCACTATAGTCTGTCCACTTTAGTCTTTCCACTTTAGTCTTTCCACTTTAGTCTGTCCACTTTAGTCTTTCCACTATAGTCTGTCCACTTTAGTCTTTCCACTATTCTCTGTCCACTTTAGTCTTTCCACTTTAGTCTTTCCACTATAGTCTCCACTTTATTCTGTTGACTACAGTCTTTCCAATATAGTCTGTCCACTTTAGTCTTTCCACTATTCTCGGTCACCTTTAGTTTTTCCACTATAGTCTCCACTTTATTCTGTCCACTACAGTCTTTCCACTATAGTCTGTCCACTTTAGTCTGTCCACTTTAGTTTTCCACTTTAGTCTGTCCATTTCAGTCTTTCCACTATAGTCTGTCCACTTTAGTCTTTCCACTTTAGTCTTTCCACTATAGTCTCCACTTTATTCTGTCCACTACAGTCTTTCCACTTTAGTCTTTCCACTATTCTCTGTCCACTTTAGTCTTTCCACTTTAGTCTTTCCACTATAGTCTTCACTTTATTCTGTCCACTTCAGTGTGTACACTTTAGTCTGTTCACTGAGTCTCTCCACTTCAGTCTTTCCACTACAGTCTGTCCACTTTAGTCTTTCCACTTTAGTCTTTCCACCATAGTCTTCACTTTATTCTGTCCACTACAGTCATTCCTCTTTAGTCTTTCCAATACTCTCTGTCCACTTTAGTCTTTCCACTTTAGTCTTTTCACTATAGTCTCCACTTTTTCTGTTCACTACAGTCTTTCCACTATAGTCTTTCCACTTTAGTCTTTCCACTATTCTCTGTCCACTTTAGTCTTTCCACTATAGTCTCCACTTTATTCTGTCCACTACAGTCTGTCCACTTTAGTCTTTCCACTATTCTCTGTCCAATTTAGTCTTTCCACTATAGTCTCCACTTTAGTCTGTCCACTACAGTCTTTCCACTATAGTCTTTCCATTATAGTCTGTCCACTTTAGTCTTTCCACTTTAGTTTTTCCACTTTAGTCTGTCCACTTTAGACTTTCCACTATAGTCTATCCACTTTAGTCTTTCCACTTTAGTCTTTCCACTTTATTCTGTCCACTTCAGTGTGGACACTTTAGTCTTTCCACTGAGTCTTTCCACTTTAGTCTTTCCACTTTAGTCTTTCCACTTTATTCTGTCCACTTCAGTGTGTACACTTTAGTCTGTCCACTGAGTCTTTCCACTTCAGTCTTTCCACTATAGTCTGTCCACTACAGTCTTTCCACTATAGTCTTTCCATTATAGTCTGTCCACTTTAGTCTTTCCACTATAGTGTGTCCACTTCTAGTCTTTCCACTATTCTCCACTTTAGTCTTTCCACTATAGTCTGTCCACTTTAGTCTTTCCACTTTAGTCTTTCCACTTTATTCTGTCCACTTTAGTGTGTACACTTTAGTCTGTCCACTTTAGTCTTTCCACTATAGTCTGTCCACTTTAGTCTTTCCACTTTAGTCTTTCCACTTTATTCTGTCCACTGCAGTGTGTACACTTTAGTCTGTCCACTGAGTCTTTCCACTTCAGTCTTTCCACTTTAGTCTGTCCACTATAGTCTTTCCACTTTAGTCTTTCCACTATTCTCTGTCCACTTTAGTCTTTCCACTATAGTCTCCACTTCATTCTGTCCACTACAGTCTTTCCACTATAGTCTTTCCATTATAGTCTGTCCACTTTAGTCTTTCCACTATAGTGTGTCCACTTTAGTCTTTCCACTATAGTCTGTCCACTTTAGTCTTTCCACTTTAATCTTTCCACTTTAGTCTGTCCACTTTAGTCTTTCCACTATAGTCTGTCCACTTTAGTCTTTCCACTTTAGTCTTTCCACTTTATGATGTCCACTTCAGTGTGTACACTTTAGTCTGTCGACTGAGTCTTTCCACTTCAGTCTTTCCACTATAGTCTGTCCACTTTAGTCTTTCCACTTTAGTCTTTCCACTATAGTCTCCACTTTATTCTGTCCACTACAGTCTTTCCACTTCCGTCTTTACACTATTCTCTGTCCACTTTAGTCTTTCCACTATAGTCTCCACTTTATTCTGTCCACTACAGTCTTTCCACTATAGTCTGTCCACTTTGGTCTTTCCACCCTATTCTTTTCGCTTTAGTCTGTCCTCTTAGTCTTTCCACTAGAGTCTGTCCACTTTAGTCTTTTCACTTTAGTCTGTCCACTTTAGTCTTTCCACTTTAGTCATTTCCGTTTTAGTCTGTCCACGTTAGTCTTTCCACTATAGTCTGTCCATTTTAGTCTTTCCACTATTCTCCACTTTAGTCTTTCCACTTTAGTCTCCACTTTATTCTGTCCACTACAGTCTTTCCTCTATAGTCTTTCCACTATAGTCTGTCCACTTTAGTCTTTCCACTTTAGTCTTTCCACTTTAGTCTGTCCACTTTAGTCTTTCCACTATAGTCTGTCCACTTTAGACTTTCCACTTTAGTCTTTCCACTTTATTCTGTCCACTGCAGTGTGTACACTTTAGTCTGTCCACTGAGTCTTTCCACTTCAGTCTTTCCACTATAGTCTGTCCACTTTGGTCTTTCCACCCTAGTCTTTTCGCTTTAGTCTGTCCACTTAGTCTTTCCACTAGAGTCTGTCCACATTAGTCTTTCCACTTTAGTCATTTCCACTATCGTCTGTCCACTTTAGTCTTTCCACTATAGTCCGTCCACTTTAGTCTTTCCACTCTAGTCTGTCCACTTGAGTCTTTCCACTTTAGTCTTTCCACTTTATTCTCTCCACTTCAGTGTGTACACTTTAGTTTGTCCACTGAGTCTTTCCACTATAGTCTGTCCACTTTAGTCTTTCCACTTTAGTCTGTCCACTTTAGTCTTTCCACTTTAGTCTTTCCACTTTATTCTGTCCACTGCAGTGTGTACACTTTAGTTTGTCCACTGAGTCTTTCCACTTCAGTCTTTCCACTATAGTCTGTCCACTTTAGTCTTTCCACTATAGTCTGTCCACTTTAGTCTTTCCACTTTAGTCTGTCCACTTTAGTCTTTCCACTTTAGTCTTTCCACTTTATTCTGTCCACTGCAGTGTGTACACTTTAGTCTGTCCACTGAGTGTTTCCACTTCAGTCTTTCCACTATAGTCTGTCCACTTTAGTCTTTCCACTTTATTCTGTCCACTTCAGTGTGTACACTTTAGTCTGTCCACTGAGTCTTTCCACTTCAGTCTTTCCACTATAGTCTGTCCACTATAGTCTGTCCACTTTAGTCTTTCCACTATTCTCTGTCCACTTTAGTCTTTCCACTATAGTCTCCACTTTATTCTGTCCACTACAGTCTTTCCACTATAGTCTTTCCATTATAGTCTGTCCACTTTAGTCTTTCCACTATAGTGTGTCCACTTTAGTCTTTCCACTATTCTCCACTTTAGTCTTTCCACTATAGTCTGTCCACTTTAGTCTTTCCACTTCAATCTTTCCACTTTAGTTTGTCCACTTTAGTCTTTCCACTATAGTCTGTCCACTTTAGTCTTTCCACTTTAGTCTTTCCACTTTATTATGTCCACTTCAGTGTCAATCTTCAGTGTCAATCTTTCCACTTTAGTCTGTCCACTTTAGTCTTTCCACTATTCTCCACTTTAGTCTTTCCACTATAGACTGTCCACTTTAGTCTTTCCACTTTAATCTTTCCACTTTAGTCTGTCTACTTCCGTATTTCCACTATTCTCTGTCCACTTTAGTCTTTCCACTATAGTCTCCACTTTATCCTGTCCACTGCAGTCTTTCCACTATAGTCTTTCCACTTTAGTCTTTCCACTATTCTCTGTCCACTTTAGTCTTTCCACTTTAGTCTTTCCAATATAGTCTCCACTTTATTCTGTCCACTACAGTCTTTCCAGTATAGTCTTTCCACTATAGTCTGTCCACGCTAGTCTTTCCACTATTCTCTGTCCACTTTAGTCTTTCCACTATAGTCTCCACTTTATTCTGTCCACTACAGTCTTTCCACTATAGTCTTTCCACTATAGTCTGTCCACTTTAGTCTTTCCACTATTCTCTGTCCAATTTAGTCTTTCCACTACAGTCTCCACTTTATTCTGTCCACTACAATCTTTCCACTATCGTCTTTCCACTATAGTCTGTCCACGCTAGTCTTTCCACTTTAGTCTGTCCACTTTAGTCTTTCCACTATTCTCTGTCCACTTTAGTCTTTCCACTATAGTCTCCACTTTATTCTGTCCACTACAGTCTTTCCACTATAGTCTTTCCACTATAGTCTGTCCACTTTAGTCTTTCCACTTTAGTTTTTCCACTTTAGTCTGTCCACTACAGTCTTTCCACTTTAGTCTTTCCAATACTCTCTGTCCACTTTAGTCTTTCCACTTTAGTCTTTCCACTATAATCTCCACTTTATTCTGTCCACTAAAGTCTTTCCACTATAGTCTTTCCACTATAGTCTGTCCACTTTAGTCTTTCCACTTTAGTCTTTCCACTTTAGTCTGTCCACTTTAGTCTTTCAACTATAGTCTGTCCACTTTAGTCTTTCCACTATTCTCTGTCCACTTTAGTCTTTCCACTTTAGTCTTTCCAATATAGTCTCCACTTTATTCTGTCCACTACAGTCTTTCAAATATAGTCTTTCCACTATAGTCTGTCCACGCTAGTCTTTCCACTTTAGTCTTTCCACTTTAGTCTGTCCACTTTAGTCTGTCCACTTTAGTCTTTCCACTATTCTCTGTCCACTTTAGTCTTTCCACTATAGTCTCCACTTTATTCTGTCCACTACAGTCTTTCCACTATAGTCTTTCCACTATAGTCTGTCCACTTTAGTCTTTCCACTTTAGTCTTTCCACTTTAGTCTGTCCACTTTAGTCTTTCCACTATAGTCTGTCCAATTTAGTCTGTCCACTTTAGTCTTTCCACTATTCTCTGTCCACTTTAGTCTTTCCACTATAGTCTGTCCACTTCAGTCTTTCCACTATTCTCTGTCCACTTTAGTCTTTCCACTATAGTCTCCACTTTATTCTGTCCACTACAGTCTTTCCACTATAGTCTTTCCACTATAGTCTGTCCACTTTAGTCTCTCCACTTTAGTCTTTCCACTTTAGTCTGTCCACTTTAGTCTATCCACTATTCTCTGTCCACTTTAGTCTTTCCACTATAGTCTCCACTTTATTCTGTCCACTACAGTCTTTCCAATTTAGTTTTTCCACTTTAGTCTGTCCACTTCAGTCTTTCCACTATTCTCTGTCCACTTTAGTCTTTCCACTTTAGTCTTTCCACTATAGTCTCCACTTTATTCTGTCCACTACAGTCTCTCCACTATAGTCTTTGCACTATAGTCTGTCCACTTTAGTCTTTCCACTATTCTCTGTCCACTTTAGTCTTTCCACTATACTCTCCACTTTATTCTGTCCACTACAGTCTTTCCACTATAGTCTTTCCACTATAGTCTGTCCACTTTAGTCTTTCCACTTTAGTCTTTCCACTTTAGTCTGTCCACTTTAGTCTTTCCACTATAGTCCGTCCACTTTAGTCTTTCCACTATTCTCTGTCCACTTTAGTCTTTCCACTATAGTCTCCACTTTTTTCTGTCCGCTACAGTCTTTCCACTATAGTCTTTCCACTATAGTCTGTCCACTTTAGTCTTTCCACTTTAATCTTTCCACTTTAGTCTGTCCACTTTAGTCTTTCAACTATAGTCTGTCCACTTTAGTCTTTCCACTATTCTCTGTCCACTTTAGTCTTTCCACTTTAGTCTTTCCAATATAGTCTCCACTTTATTCTGTCCACTACAGTCTTTCCAATATAGTCTTTCCACTATAGTCTGTCCACGCTAGTCTTTCCACTTTAATCTTTCCACTTTAGTCTGTCCACTTTAGTCTGTCCACTTTAGTCTTTCCACTATTCTCTGTCCACTTTAGTCTTTCCACTATAGTCTCCACTTTATTCTGTCCACTACAGTCTTTCCACTATAGTCTTTCCAGTATAGTCTGTCCACTTTATTCTTTCCACTATTATCTGTCCACTTTAGTCTTTCCTCTACAGTCTCCACTTTATTCTGTCCACTACAGTCTTTCCAATATAGTCTTTCCACTATAGTCTGTCCACGCTAGTCTTTCCACTTTAATCTTTCCACTTTAGTCTGTCCACTTTAATCTGTCCACTTTAGTCTTTCCACTATTCTCTGTCCACTTTAGTCTTTCCACTATAGTCTCCACTTTATTCTATCCACTACAGTCTTTCCACTATAGTCTTTCCACTATAGTCTGTCCACTTTAGTCTTTCCACTATTCTCTGTCCACTTTAGTCTTTCCACTACAGTCTCCACTTTATTCTGTCCACTACAGTCTTTCCTCTAT